>JAIMZQ010000039.1:0-54485 GCA_020698575.1 Bostrychus sinensis
TTTTAGGAGTTTTTTTACCGAGAAAAAGGGTCTAAGGACAGGAGTGTCCTGGGTCTGTTTAGTTTAGTGTAGTTATTGTTTGTGTTGATTGTGTGTTAAGTCTGATTGTGTGTTTATGTTTGATCAACTGTTGTGAAGCTATTTGAGGCGACTTTTGTTGTGATACTGGGCTGTACAAATAAAACTGAATTGAATTGAAAAGCCTTTTTCCTGCAGAATAACTGAAAAAATAACCTAAAAAAAAAAAATCCCACTGATTTCCACAGCTCCTCTCTACTATAAAGCAGGATTCACTGCCTCTTGGCCCAGACCAGGTCCAGGGTGTTCTCATCTGCTGAGATTTAGCTGCTGTGTGAGCTCAGGCCGCGCTGAAACACAAAGCGGCTAACGTGAGTTGTTGTGGATTTCCTGTGTTGTTTTCAAACCCTGCGCTACAACTGAGTTGTGCTAATTCCAAATTTTATGTAAATATATTAAGGGTTAGTTGGAATCTGTAATTGTGCTAAAGGTCTTCACAATGTGTAGGACTCACTGTGATTTGGGCAGTATTATTCAGCCCTCAGCTTCAGTACTTTGCGGCGCATCCTTTAACTTTTATAACTTCTAACAAAGTTTTTGTTAATTGCTAGCAAGCTTCTGACACCTCTCAACTGGAGTCTTTGCCCATTCTTCACCTGCAAAAGCCTCTAGCTCAGTGGCCTCTGTGCTGCCACTGCCTTCTTAAAATCCCACCAAAGATTTTCAATGAGATTTAAATCTGGAGACTGAGAAGGCCACTCCAGGACGTTCCAAGATCTTTTTGTCTTTTTGAAACATTTTTAATTGATAAATCCTTAAAAATCTCTGCAACTGTAGCTGTCAATGGCAAAATGCTGTTGTAAAAAGTAAAGAAAAAGTCTGGGGAAAGTCTTGGAAATAGATTTTTTAGAAGAGAGAAACTTCCATTAATCGGCTGTCAGCGGTGAGAGCCCCAGCTTCAGGCCTCCTCATGTGGAACAGTCCCGCAGCAGAGCTCAGCCACACAGGGGATTAGACTTATACTATCTTGTCAGAGAGTTGGAGGTGTTCCCCGAGGCCAGCAGCAGTCAGACCCCTGTACAAACAAGTCTTCTTTTACTTCGAGCGGAGACTGGTGCTGAGGGGACGTCCTGCCGACAGACTAACACCAGCAACTCCTTTACCACAAGTGGAAAGTATGTGAGACGGCGAGAGGAGGACAGATCTGACTGAAGGGTTTAGAGAGGAGGATCAGGGGAGGGCCACTGTTCAGGATCACACTTGGACACACTTGGCTGCTGTTTGCTGCAGACCTAGGCTGGGACAAGTTTTTATTTATTTGGTTTACTTTAAAGGGTGACTGCATGATGGCCTTCATCTTTTCTAAGGGTTCTCTCTGGCTCTAAAGTCAAAAGACATGCATTCAGAGAGAAATTGGTGATTCTAAGTTGCAAATGTGAGATTGGTTATCTTTCAGTGCATTTTCCTGTGGCATTTGGGACGGCAGTAGCTTAGTAGGTGGAGCTGTTCGCCTACTAACCAGAAGGTTGGTGGTTTGATCCCTGCTACCATCATTACATACTGCTCGCTGTGTCAAAACCTGTCAGAATGTGTTTGTGTTCTGCACCATCGGACGTAGTCAGAGACAGTTGGGCATAGTTTTGGTTGATTGAACATGTTGTAGGAGCGCTTTGACTGGTGCTTCATTTTGTCATACAGCTCACAATTAACAAAATATAATGAACTTTCCGTCCTAACAACTCTTCATTATATTTCGCACATCTGTGATACTAATGTTGCAGTTAGCTTACCTTAGCTTGTAGCCTTGTGCAGGTAAAATTATAACAGGGTCCCTCTGAGGTAAACAGCTACAATAATCCAGTCTGTTTGTGTCTCTTTCCTTAAATAAATCATTTTGGAGTCCGTGTGATGGTTAAATGAGTTGTTGTAGGGTAAATGAAGCATGCAGCTGCTCCCCCTGGTGTCTCTGGGCTAAAATTGACACTGGCAACAGTGAGTGTCACCCACCCGGACTCACAGAATTACTTGATTTTCTTTGTGCCAGAGCGGCCAAATGGAAGAAAAAACTTTGTACAGAGGGAAAAACGAAAGTAAAGACGAGCGAGCGATCACACAGGAGTCAACTGGGCTTGTGAGTATTTACAATAGTGCTTTACTTCAAACTGTATAGGAGCTTTATAGAGGAAAGAAAGGCAAAAAGAGCGAAGAAACAAGCAGAATTACTGAGTTCCGCTTTATGCTTAATGCTTTATGCTCATTGAAAAACACTATTATAAGCCCATTATCTGCAGAGTTTAGTTAATAGTGCTGCCTGCTGTTGTAAATAGTTATTATGTCTTGCACATTAGAAGATACTACGCGCTGTCATGGGTATTACTTGCGTCGGTGTGTCTGTAACCACTTTTTGAGCTGACCAGGAGAGATGTGACGAGACAAAGTGGTGGTACTGTGATTTTGTGTTTGGAGGTGGTCGGATAGGCCTTAGATGCAGAATGGCTGTCAAATCTCCATCAGTCTGCCCCAGGGCAGCTGTGGAGTGAGTAAATATAGAACTAATGTAAGTGCTTTGAGAAATGTAGGCTTGGAAAGGGCTATATAAATCTAATCCATTATTATTATTGTGCTTTGTGTATCCCATGTCATGCCCAGTTGACAGCAGTAACGACACACAGTTTGAGCCATTTAGAAAAATCTACAACCTATGGAAAAGCAAACCATTGCCCATTAGATAATCACTTATGATTGGTCGATAGACACAAGCTCAGACAGAAGACAGCTTGAAAGAGAGAAATTCCAGATCCACATTCATTTGGTGAAAGAGTGAGTGGGAATTGCTGGCCAGGCTAAGTATGACCTACTATCCTTTGTTGTCTGCAGTTAAATGAAGCGTTGGTGATTAAGCCGAGAGTCATTGCTGAGTCAGATACTACTACAATAGCACATTCAGCAGGGAAGTGTTCATGGAAAAACCTTTTAACCTGAGATGCTTGTGTTGCAGCAGCAGAAGCCCTCCTGCTCTGTATGTCCAGGCTGTAGCTGCTGTTCATCAGTGACACCTTACACCAGAGAGCGGAAACAGGAGCATGTCTGGACGAGAGCGGTCCACTTTCACAAGCTCAGTGTAACATTTGGAGGTGACCTTTGACCTCGTTGCTGCTCCTCTGTCTGTGTGTGCCTCCTAACAGCTTTAACAGGAGGCTCTCTGATCTGTGGACTGAGAGGCCACAAACAGCTCAAGGTCTGGGGCCAGCTCTGTTTCTCACTCTCTTTGAAACACGGTTTACTGTGTTCTCAGCTGGAGATGAAAGTCAGGAGTGATGTTAGGGGACATTGACAAAAGTGAGGATTACTGTATATTAAGAGTCACTTTACGAGTATAAACAGTCACTATACAAGGGTTAACATTTATGAAAGTGTAGCTAGACTATGGTCGAAGATTGGTTTGCATCACAAGCTACAATACAGTAGCTATCAATTTTTTTTTTATGTGAGGGACCAAAACAACCAGCAAACAACAAATTTAGCCAGCATCAGAATGTAGCAAAACTTGTATCTTCACCAGACTGCATAAGCCAGTCCAGTTTAACTAAAGGACACACTGGGCCAATAATCTGCCTTCAGGCTTGGTCAGACAGTCTGGTGCAGTTGGCGACGTGAGTCTTTTGGTGTGTTCTGCACTGTGGGACGTAGTAGGAGATAATCAGATCTAGTTTTGGCAGATTGAAGCACTCTAATTGGCTGTGTGCTCCATTCATAATCTGTCTTACAGCTTCGTATTAACATTTATGAGGGACTTTTGTTCGAAAAACTATTCCTATACCCATGACGCCAGCTTATCTTAGCTTATAGCCTTGTACAGATGGAGATATAATAGACTTCCTCTTAGGTCCCCTTTTCTGCAAAATGTATTTTTTTTTTTAGCTTTTAACCGTGTTATTATGTTGTTTGCACCTCAAAAACATACCTGGAGTAGTATTTAGTTTCATTCACACAATTGAATAATCCTTAGGGGGACGACCTATCCCACTTTTGGTTGTACTGCACAGCCATTGAGGCGTCTGTCCCTCTGTCCCAGAGAAGAACACAGTAAGTTTGTTATTCCTTGTGTAAAATGTAGAATATTTGTAGGTGTCCTCTCTCTTGGTTGAATATATGTTTGGTGTGTTGCTGCCCCTGTGTTTCAGGAAAGGCCTCTTGGTGGGACTGTGAGCTGGTGTTGGTGCTGGATTGTTTTGAAAATGTGCAGACTGAGAACTTTGATTTTTTTTTCTGTTCCATCTTTTTTAGTCTCAGTAAAGACATTACTTTGCAAAATGTGTGTTTTTGGGATAAAAACAGCACATCAAATGTTTTATAGGCCCTAAACTGAAGCAACTTGTATCTCAGTGAGTTGGTAAACTAGATTTGTATTTGAAAACATTTATTTCTGTCCTGTCCCTCCTTGTCCCACCAAATCGCACACTTTTTGTACTTTTTGAGGTGGTTACCCTAGTAATCCTGTGTGCTAAGGCTGTCCACTTCTCAAGGGCTGAAACCACTGAGGAAGGCCTTAGCCCTGCGGTCCTTCACTGCAGCAGCCCTGCTATAAACTACGGTGTTAGAAATGGAGTAGAAGCTGACAGAGGAAAGCCAAGTTAAAGTAACAGCTCCCCAAAAGAAGACGTTTTCAATACATACACATGATTTTAAGTTATAAAGCGAGAAAAGTTGATGGAAATATGTCTAAATGTATCTCAAAAAGCTTGAAAAAAGCCCTTTAATGTATTAATTTATTGCCATATTTTATACAATTACTTTTCCCTAAAAATTATTTCAGCCCATTTAGTGTCACTAGGAGCCCAAGTTTGATGTAATCCTTTTTAACCACATTATCATGTCACGCTAATCTCTTCTGACACTGTCCTACATTTGGATCCCTGTTGTGCCATATTGTAGAAAATCCTGCCATTCTCTCCACCTTTCAGACGAGCAGACATAGCCATTGTAATCCTAACTGCTGCTGAATTATGCATGCCTGAAGCCCTCCTACTGTGCATCCTTTCTCTTTAAGCCTGTTAGTGTCATGCTGTTTGAAAAATCCTGCCTTTTTTATTTTATTTTTTTACTTTTGAACACAGACGTGAAGATGTGGAACAGACAGGGGACAGGTATCGTGCGTATGCTAACAGTCGCTGCCTTATGTTAATGGTGTTAGCAGCTGCTGGTGGGAGTGAGCAGAGACGGGCGGTGTGCAGAGCCAGCGGGAGGAGGTTTTTGTTTTGTTTTTTTCTATTTTTCCACTGCTCTCTGTCAGAGACCTGAGGATTTTTCACCAGAAGCTATTAATCTTCCAGTGTGTGCTATCCTGGGCCAGCCTGCAGTGCCCTTAAATGGAATGGACTCTGTGGTCTTTTAAATGATCTAATGGAAAATGTCTAAGCATCTAAATTGAGTAGAAAAATATATAATTATTGTTATTGTAAGATGGTGTGACTTCACAAAGGTAGTTAAATAGTTTTGTTCTAAGTAATAGCATTAAATTATCTTCTTCCACTTACTTCCCTTTGCGGGCACTGGAGCTTATCCCAGCAGCTATGGGTATTAGGCGGGGTCCACCCTGGACAGTGGCCAGCTGTCGCAGGGCGGACACAGAGACAATCATTCACTGCCACATTCATTCACTAGGGGCAATTTACTGTCACCATTTTTCCTAACACATGCATGTCATGGGACGGTGGAAGACTCCACCAGGGCCGCTGATAGCCATTTGGGTGCCCTAAGCAGAATAATTGTTTGGTGGTAATAATTTAAATAAATTAATACAAAAATATATATTATTAAAAAAAATACTAGTGCATTTGAGTGTTTTGCCATCAAAAAAAATATATATATATTTATAATCCCTCCAAAAATTGCTCATTTGTGGTTCAGTTTAAAATAGTCACAGTAAACAACAAATGTGTGAACTCATTTTAAAATATAAAACCAGAATATGTCATCTGTGAGATTGTTTGAATCTGGCTCCACAAGCAATGTTTTTCTTTGTCTAGGTAATAAAACATAAAACTAATTACTTTACAAAAATATTTTTTATTAGTTTAATTTATAATATGTAGACTGTATACAAATGGTTTTGGCCTCAAACACCCATAAACAACTACTTATTTTTTATAAATGAGGAGCCTAATGCATAACTTTGAAATATTGAATGTGCTACATAACTTTGGGGCCCATTCTGAAAACCTGCCCTGGGGCCCCACAATACCAAATTACGCCACTGTAGACTGTATTACTGACAGACTACCTTTTGAAGAAATGTCTGTTCTGTAGAAATATTTTTGTCATTATGATTTCGTGATCAGCAGCTCCTTTCCCCATCCCGCCATTAACAACTCAGTACTAAGTTGGGCTGCACAATTAATCGAAACTGAATCGAAATCGCAATTTAAACTGTTGCAATTAGCAAATTGCAAAGGCTGCAATTATTTAGGTGATATAATGTGCTTTACAGAAAAAAAATCCCATCTCCACCGGGTCCTAATCTGTATAAATAGTGACAGTTGTTGTTTAGACCTCGACAGACATGATTTAAAAGGCACCTGATCCCATGTATTAGCACATCAAATGCTTAAAATGTAAACTATCAACATTTAACAACTTATATCGCAAATTTCATTCCAGTCACAATATCTGTCAGAAAAATCGCAATTAGATATTTTTGCTAAATCTTTCAGCCCTAGTACTTTGTGAGTAATTTTTTTCTTTTTTTCTGATCTTCTCCTTGCTGGGAGGTGAAAGCACTAACTTCTCTAGGCAAGGCAAGGCAAGTTTATTTGTATAGCACAATTCATACACAGAGCAATTCAAAGTGCTTTACAGAAAAAAAGGCTCATTTAAAAGTACAAAACACAATTAAAACAATAGAATCAAATTTAAAGAGTATAATTAAGAATCAATTTACAATTAAATTAAAAGAGAAGAGTGCAGATAAAACACTTTCAGTGACATATGCACAGCTAAAAAGAACAGTTTTAAGTCTGGACTT
The DNA here is from genome assembly GCA_020698575.1 of Bostrychus sinensis. Classification (NCBI taxonomy): domain Eukaryota; kingdom Metazoa; phylum Chordata; class Actinopteri; order Gobiiformes; family Eleotridae; genus Bostrychus; species Bostrychus sinensis. The sequence goes on from JAIMZQ010000039.1 coordinate 7,043, forward strand.
GAACATTGTCAGAGCAGAGGTCTAACATCGTCAGGAGACTGTTCCAGAGTTTAGCTGCAGAAAACTGAAACACTGCTTCACCGAGTTTAGTCCTGACTCTGGGACCAGCAGAGACCTGTCCCTGAGGTCCTCAGAGTCCCAGCAGAGACCTGTCCCTGAGGTCCTCAGAGTCCCAGCAGAGACCTGTCCCTGAGGTCCTCAGAGTCCCAGCAGAGACCTGTCCCTGAGGTCCTCAGAGTCCCAGCAGAGACCTGTCCCTGAGGTCCTCAGAGTCCCAGCAGAGACCTGTCCCTGAGGTCCTCAGAGTCCCAGCAGAGACCTGTCCCTGAGGTCCTCAGAGTCCCAGCAGAGACCTGTCCCTGAGGTCCTCAGAGTCCCAGCAGAGACCTGTCCCTGAGGTCCTCAGAGTCCCAGCAGAGACCTGTCCCTGAGGTCTCAGAGTCCCAGCAGAGACCTGTCCCTGAGGTCCTCAGAGTCCCAGCAGAGACCTGTCCCTGAGGTCCTCAGAGTCTGAGATGGTTCATATGGGACCAACAGGTCAGAGATGTGCTGTGGTGCTAAGCCATGGAGAGACTTGTACACAGCAGAGATGTTTTAAAGTTTATTCTCTGAGCAACAGGAAGCCAGTGCAGAGACTTGAGGACAGGACTAATATGGTCGTACTTCCTGGTTTTGGTCAGGACCCGAGCAGCAGCGTTCTGGACGTCCTGCAGCTGTCTCACAGCTGGTTTAGTGAGTCCAGTGAGCAGACCGTTGCAGTAGTCTAACCTGCTGGAGATGAACGCATGAATAAGTCTCTCTAGGTCTGGTTTAGACAGTAAACCTTTGATTCTGGCAATATTTTTGAGATGGTAAAATGCTGATGATGTTATAGATTTAATGTGACTGCTGAAGTTCAAGTCAGAGTCCAGGATTACCCTGAGATTTCTAACCTGACTTGTAGGTTTTAGTGAAAGAGACTCGAGGTGACTACAGACACCTTGTCTTTGTTTCTGTGGCCAAAGATGATTATTTCAGTCTTGTTTGTGTTTAGCTGGAGAAAGTTAGATATTATGTTTTTCAAAGTGGTAGCTGAAAAAGCCTATCCGTAGTCACCCACGTATTTTTACAGCTCTGTCTTATTTATGGTCTGTATCTGTACCGCTTTCATATTGTGAACTGATAGTGGCAACAAAGAACCCAGTAGAGTATGTCAGAGTTATTTTGTGTGTGTTTGTGATTATGCTTAGTGAACTAACAGAAAATGTCAACAACTCGCTGTGGTCTGTGATGAACTGCTCCGTCTTTTTGTAACAACAGTGGGTAATTTGAAACATTTAGCTCCATACTTAATTGCTTTCAGTCCTCTGCTGGAGTGAGTGGGACACATGACTGCCAATGAGCCGAAACTAGAAACTCATTTTTCTAAATTTGCGCCTTCTTGGATGCTAGACCATTTTCAATTCACTCGCTTCATTTGCACTAATAATTAGCTTTTTTTTTCCATTTCCTTCACCCTTTAGACTGAACGCTTTTATATGGATTAGATCAGTGTTTCTTACGCGAAGTTCTTCTGGTGGTACTTAGGAGTCTTTTGCTGTTTTAGTTAAATTTAGAGCCAGTTTTATTCCTGCTCTGTTTGGGGCTTAATTGGTGTCCTTAGACCTGGTAAAGTTTAGGCACAGTTTAGGCCTGGTTAGGTCCAGTTCTTAAACCTGGTCATAGTTCTGACTAGGGCTGGGTATTGTTCAAATTTTTTCAATACCAGTACTTAAGCAATACCTGTTTTTTGATACCAGTACGTGAGCGTTGCTATCTACAGTATAGTGTGCTAATTCATCTTCTACAATCATAAAACTAGGGCTGGAATAATCGATTATAATCCGTTATTGAAATAATCGTCAAATAATTTAGTAATCGTTTAATCATTAACTGGGGTATTCATAGATCTGAAACATGCCATGTGCTGAGAGAGGAGGGTTTATTACCAAGACAGAGCAGTAAAGCAACAAAAACAGTTAATAACAAAGTACCTTTTGTGTTTTTGATTAAAAATATTTTTGTGTGTGTATTTGCTCTATCCAAACATCCTCAAGGGCTTACGCAAGGCTTCGTCTGGCTCAAATTTGGTAAAAATGAAGTGATTTTTGATAGAATTATCCCCTTTTTTTGTTTACAGAAACTATAAAACACCTCCAGTTTTTAACCTCTTTACTCAAACTTCACTGTCTGATTTATAATCAGTTAATCAAAACATTTGAATTGTTAGTTGCAGCCCTACATAAAACACAAGAATATTGAATTTAAAAAAAATTGGAGCTAAATTCCTAGCTGTGAGTTAAAACCAGTAGTTTTTATGATTTATTCTGTGTTATCTGATTCATGCATACAAAGGAACATTACAGATCCCACTGGGTATTGAAACTTTGTATTTTTTCAATATCACCAGTAACTTTTCTTTCAATACCACAAAGGTATTGTTTAATTGTTTAAGTTCTGACGTAGTTCTTGTTTTAAATGTATTTAGTAATGCATTTTCAGGGTTAATCCCTATTTTGTTCCTTGGTTTAGACCTGGGTTTCTTTGCAAGTTCAGACTAATAATGGTTTTAGTCTTAGTCTTAAGATTTAGGCCTATTTTAATCCTTTTAAGAGCCAAAGATGTTCATTGAGGTTCTTTGTGTTTGAGAATCAGGAACAGAGCACTTGAAGGATTTAGATAGATAAGTTTATTGTCACATGCACAAAAAAGTACAGTGAAATTCAGTTTGGAGCAAGCCTCCGGGCCGCAGCTATTTGTCAGCGCGGCCACGCGCTCTCCAGAAAGTTAAATACAGTTTTGCAAAGGCACACATTCATTAACATACAAACAAAACATAACATAACAAGACACAGTACACGTGGTCACGTGATGGAATTTTTGTTTGGACTTGGGTAAGGGGTGAAAAAGGACGAGGCAGACGGAAAAGTGTAGAACTATTTTATTAGTAATAGTTATTCAGTACTTACATCAGAGGCGTCCAAACTTTTTACAATGAGGGCCAGACCTGAAGATGTTCAAATATTCAAGGGCCGACAGTCTCTCCTGATGTTTTCTAGGAACTGAACGCACATGGAGAATAAATAAACTGCTCACTGTTATATAAGTATTTTGTTTTCAAAAGCCAAATAATTATAAATTATTTTCTCTGAAAACACAATCTAACAGAAGCCACTTTTGTCTTGCACCTTTTTGTCTGTGATGCTCACTTTGTTTTCTTGCTTTCTGCACTTTATTCTGTATAAGATCTGCCTGAACAAGTGAATTTCTCTACTGTGCAATTAATGAAGTTTAATCTAATCTGAGTCCCAACAAAATAATATCTTTGAACATAAAAACTGCAATTATTTAGCAACACACTAATCTGAAAATACAAGGCAGAGAGTATTAGATGAGATGCACAAATGTACTAATAAAGCTACAGAAACACTGTACAAAAGTGCTGGAGGGCCAAAAGTAATGCATTTTGTCATAGAAGCTGAGGGCCGTATGAAATCAACCTGTGCCACAAATGGCCCCCGGGCCGCACTTTGGACACGTCTGACTTACATACTCCAATCCAGCAATTTAGTCTTCACATATACTGACAGGAAAAAAAACAAACATGGAGTGAAATGCTCCAAACCTGATTCACTCCGTTAGACACAAATATAAAAAGACCCAAAGCTTGACTGTCCTGCTCTTTTTGTGTGTTCCAGAGCGTGTGCACTGGGACTCCTCTCTGCGCATCCCCACCGCCCACTTCCAGGAGGTGCTGCAGGACGATAAGGCGGCTCTGGCCTGGCTCCTGGCTCTGAGGAGGGTCGGGGTGGTCTACCTCCGGGGGGCGCCGCGGGAGCCGGGACAAGTCGCTCGACTGGCTGAGAGGATCGGCTATCTGCGGCTCACCTTCTACGGGTAAGACTCTGTGAAGGCTTAGTCCAGTCTGCCCCAGCTGAGTCCACACTAAAACAGCAAGAGTAGGTTTTAACACACAGCAGAATGTGGGCTGGTAAAATATAAAAAAAGACTTAATAGGCCCGCAACCAATTTTTAAAGAATTTTTTAAAAGTCTAATTTTTTTCTCGTTTTTTCTGCTGATTTTGTGGTGCATGAAGATGGAGCCAGTGCTTAAATTTCTATCTTTCCAGTCGGACCGGCTACTTTATACTACTCCAGAGTATAAAATCCTGCATGATCTTACGCCTGGTTCACACGGCAAGCTCTTAAAATTGTCGGAAGATTTTCAAAACCTGAGAGACCCCACACATGGCGATTAAAAATCAAAGCTATCACAGGTTTGGTCCTACAGTGTGTGGCAAAGACAACACACCACACACCAACAGATTTCACTCACGAACACAGGTCAGAAGGGAAATCTCACAAAACCTCACGAGATTAAACGTGACTTCGGCGTACACAAACATGGCGGACGACGAAGAAGCAATTGCTATAGTTTATGGACTATTTCTAAGTGTTGGATAAAGGACTTTCTGGACTTTCTTGTGCGCCATGACAGCTGTTTTGATTTTGGTTTCCCCTCCGTGCTTCTGTCACCTCGCTTTCTGATTGGCTACATGTCGCATTCAACAGGCCGCGTGCGCGTTTGTCCTCGGGACGCACCACACGCTGCGATATCGGGCCAAGACAATCCAACATGATGAATATCCCAGATTTGAGATGGGAGCGGTCCTGACGTCGTTCCGAGCAGACCAGAGCTCTCTGAACACACCACACACAGCAGGAATATCTGATCAGATTATCTTTAGTGTCATTACGATAATCGGGGCGTCCTTAAGATTGTCGGAAGGGGAGAATCGGCAAAAATCGGCAGAATTATCTTGCCTTGGGAACCAGGCATTAGACTCTGATCCCAATGGGACCGCCCCCCTTTGTTCTGAGCGTGTGATTGGTCAAAAAAATTCAGTCCCTGCTCTAGTTCCCCCCTCTGTCAAAAACACTTCATACTGAAGCCCAGATGAGGTCTCAGAGATGACTTATAGTATGCTGTGCTATTGACTGAATAATTGGTTAAGTAATAAAAAATTAATATGACTTTTAATAGCACTTTGTAGAAATGATGAACAGTAGCCAACTTTTAAACGTAGGATGAAAGCGTATGTAGTTAATTTAGAGCAGTGATTCAGATAGAGGTTGAATATAGTTTTAATGTGCAGTGTAATGAAGGCTAAATATAAAAATGGGGAATCACACGATACGTACACATGATATATATCGATTAGAATGGTTTCAATCAGATTCAAGAACGATATTGGCTGATTTAGAACGATACAATTCATCACCTTCATATCGATACAATCAATACAGCAGCATTTTGCCAAAGATCATAAAAGTTTACTCTCAAATCTGGCATTGCAGCCGGGGTTGATTATGTCCAGCAGACAAAGTGAAGCACAGTTGAATATAACATTATATTAAAAATGTTTTAAAAACGCAAAAATTACATTCAAAATGACACATTTTTTATTATAACATGCAAATTTCTAATATTTATTTCTTTTATTATAATTGTATATTGATGTATATTGATGCCTAGTAAATGATACAGTACTATAACCGGTAATGCGTATCAATATAGTTGTAACGTAGGAATAAAAAATAGATAAATCAATATAGCAAAACTGTATTGTTACAGCCCTAGCCATAAAGGTTGAATTAAAATAATTAGAAAAATAACTTCCATAAAAGGTGTGTCCAACTGATTTTTTAGATTCTTCTAAAATATTTGACAGATTTATTTTTACCATAATATTGGTGGCAAAGATGGGGGACCTTTCTAATTACTTTGATTATTATTTACATATTTTGTATTTATGGTACAAGTTATGTGGTGTCTAAGTTCAGTATGGGGGACAATATTTAAAATATGGTGGGTCGCCATAGTCTTCTACATGAATGGGAAACACCTCTTATCCTAATAAATGCCTTCAACGAAGGATACTTGGATTATGAAGTGAGTGCTTTGTTATGTAGCTAGATAGCGTTAGCAACATGGCTAAGTGATAGAGCTGCGCTATAAAACAGTGTTAGATCATGTCATGATCTGAGTTTATCTGAATATTTGACAATCTGGTTATCAGGAAATACCACTGGATAGTACTACAGTATATTTTCATTTAGTAAAGCTAAGCATTAACAACTACTAGCTTTAGCTACAAGACAAAACACTTACCTTCATAATCAAATACCTTCAATGAAAAATGTATATCCTTTTTTGAGTTTTGACCGTTTTGTCAGTGAATTTTCATCAGCAAATCTCTGTACATCATGTAGCCTTATATTTGGCAAATTTTTAAGACTCTGAGTAAATTCCATACTGGCGAGCAGCAGCACTGGAAAAGAAGATACATCCCATCGTCTCAAAACAGAAGTTGTCTGACGTCATCGTGAAAAGGGTCTATTACTGGGGCTGGGATAATACACTTTTGTCATGATGCCGTACCATATGCATACTTGGGGGCTGATTTGATTTGTATTGCGACTTCGATACATTGTGATACAGCAAGTATTGCAATTCTCCTTAAATTTTGTATAAAGTTTTCTTATAGACTTAATTATACAAACCAAGTAATGTTTCCAAAAGTCAGTCTGACATTTATGAAGTATTAAGAAATACTGTTCTTTGTGTGGCAGTATTTGGCAGACTGAGTGCAGTGCTGCCCTACAGTCCTGGCAGAAGGCTGGACCACTTGTGGCCCACATTTGACTGAAAGCAGTGCCTCACTGTAGGACCATTATTATGCATGATGTCTCAAAAGTATCGTTAAGTGTTGTTTTCTGTACTTGGATGGTTTAAGGTTATAAATCTTGGTCTGCTTTTAAGAATGTGGCTGTTTGTATCCCTGTCCTCTGCTTCCATGGACACTGTGTGATTGAAGGCTTTTGTAATGACGCGGGAGGTCGTGTCTTTGCCTCATGCGAGGACAGAGGACTTGAGGACAGATGTGGGGAAAACAAACTGAAGCGTTCCATCTCTGTAAGCCAGTGGATTACCAGGTGCACTCGCTCAGAACACGGGCTGGAGCGAAAGGCAGCGCTCGGAGCCAAGCATGAGCTCATCTGCTGCAAAGTGAGCTCTGAGAAAAACACTTCTAACAACATGGAGATAAGGTTCAGCATTAGCACCGCTCTCCTGCTGAATGTCAATGAAGAGTGGACTGAAGACATTCTCTGAAAACTCTTCATGTTTTGTAATAATGAGTCATATGTACATTAGTGATGATCATTCTGTTTGTCCCCAGACCCACATGGAAGGTCCAGGACAAACAGATGGCCAACAATGTGGCCTACACAGCAGAGAAGTTCAGCTTCCACACAGACTACCCTGCACTGGAATACCCCCCTGGAGTAAGTACTGCCTCAGGTACAGAGATTATGTTAACCAAGGATTTTCTGTCATTAACAGATTATTTATAGCTGTGATGGAAAAGTTTGAAGGCTGCCTGTCTTTTTGACAGATAATAAGGAGGAAGATGAAGTTGCAATTCCTCATTCTGTCCAGGAGATGGCTATAACTGCCAGTTAATTATTAGATGACTATCTGCTATAGTTCAGTAGTTTAGTCTTTTTCTCAAGGTTTTATTCAACTGACGTGTGCCTGTAGCTTCATAATAATAATAATAAAGCATTTGTCTTATATAGCCCTTTTCTAACACTCAAGGTCACTTTACAATTTGGTTCATTATTCATTCACTGCTCAGTCTCACTCAGTGGTGGTGAGCTACTTCTGTAGTCACAGCTGCCCTGGGGCAGACTGACGGAAGCGTGGCTGGCAGTCTGTGCCTATGACCCCTCCGCCTATGACCAAACACAGTCACACTGACACATTCATACAGGCAAGGTGGGTGAAGTGTCTTGCCCAAGGACACAATGGCAGTATGCATTGCCGGTAGATAGGATTGAACCATCAACTTTTGGGTTATGGGGCAAATCTCTCTCTACCAACAAAGCTACATTCATACAACTTCTTGGACCCAAAAACGCTAAGACACAGTGGACTAGGAGCAGACAGCGCTCTGCAGCCTGTGACCTGTTCAGAAAAGAAAAGAGGCAGAGCTTTAAGGTTCCAGTAAACGACTGCGCTACTGCTTTACTTCTTTTTAGTGACTGTCATGGATTGTTCAGTCTTCTCCGCGTAGCACTTTTTTGATGTATTCAGTGCTCATCAGGCTGTGTCAGATTAATAATGAATAATTCATGTTATTAAAATGTACATAAATAATGACAGAACAAACCATGACAGAATTTTTTCGACCCTGTCAGTCAAAATGACAGACAGTAATTATCTCTAGAGAAACCACTGCTAACTGCAATCTCTTGCAATTTTTGTTAGGCTCATACATCAACAGCAAGAAAAAGGAGAAATTATCTTATTCTTATGAGTTTGCTTGTAATTAACATTGCATCATTTTTTCTGACATTTTCTTGCAAAGCCTGAGGACTCCCACAAATATTTGTTTTTTTGTTTTCGAACAGAAATTTTCAGTGACATTAGTATTTTCTTTCCATCAAAATGTTGCTTCCATACATACAGTACAATACTTAAAGGTGCTATGAGCAGTGTACTGTATATTTTTTATATTTTGTAAAATGTACCCACATGTATACCAAGAGAGAAGGTAAATATTAGTTGTTAATATGAGTTATTAACAATTAAAAATATTTTTTACATAATGGCCAAGTTGTTTTTGTTTACATTTTTTGTTTTGGTGCTGCTCGTCCAATCAGAAAAGCATAAAGACTGGCAACCCACAAACCGGTTTTGATTGAGACTGCAGTACCGTTTTCAAACCAGGAGGAGCGTATGCTGCTTACAGTTCCTTTAATATACACCGATAACAGGACTAACAAGAAGAGGGCACACCCATTTTTCTTTCATTCAGATGAACTTTCAGGACTGATAAAATGCAGAAGGATGTAGTTAATGTTTAAATGATCACAGAAGTTTCATTGTTTACAGGAAGTGAACTCAGAGGGACACAGTGTTCCAGTGGGATTTAGTTTAAGTGTCTCATGCTTTTGTTGATATAAAGTTCATATTCTGTTTTTTGCTCGTTTTGGTTCGTTCCAACTCCTTCTACTCCATGTATGTTCTGTTTTCCATTCTATACTTTTTTCCTAATACATGTGCGTATGTTGTATTTGTAACAGTTTGGTTCAAATCTATGAAAATGTTATCCTGATGACCTTGTGCTTTTTTGTGTAGGTTCAGTTCCTCCACTGCATCAACCAGGCGGCTCGTGGGGGAGAGAACTCGGTGGTGGACGGCTTTCTCGTGGCAGAGAAGCTGAAAGCTGAGGACCCTGAGACCTTCCGCGTCCTGACCACTCAGAGCATAGACTTCCACGACACGGGCACGGACTACTGCGACTTCATGCTGCAGTCCAAGCACCGCATCATCGAGTGAGTGCAGCCTCAGCAGAGGGGAGATTACTGAGACAACACTGCCATCTGCTGCTCCTGTATGATTATGACACGTTGAGCTGGGTCGACAGAAAGGCAGCACTCACATGCAGCTGAGTGCTTTAAAACCAAACTTAAAAACATTTCTTGACTCATTCGGTTTCCAGATGTTAAACTGAATTAAGGAATGGAAAGTCTTTATTTTTTGCTTAACAACACTACATCTTTGTGTTAGTTGCAAACAATGTAACATTCCACAGGCTCATTTTTACCAGTTTTAGATTTGTCACAATGTATAATAATAATATAATGCATTAGTCTATTTTCTCTGTACTCAAAGGGAAATATTTACTAAAACAAGTGCTAAATTGCAAATCTAGCCTAAAAATAGGGTTTGCTATTTGTGGACAAGTAATAGCTGCAGCAAATCTGATATGCTCATGCAAAATTCTCATTTACATAAGACGCACCGACAGCGAGAGCAACGCAGCTCAGCTCTGACTGCATCTTTCCCTACAGTGATGCAACGCAGAAGTCATTAGTCCAGATCAAAATAACAGGACTGACTGTAGTAGGTCTACGTTCACCGTCTTTGAGGGATAATCATTTCAGTGTTTTCCCTCTGCACTTGATAGCTAAGGCCACTATTTGAAGTAAAATATAAATGTTGTTTATTTCCCCAAAAACGCCATTTTAATGCTTTTAGGCTGCAGTGTTTATGTGAAATTACCTTTTTGTGGCATTTGCGAGTTGTAAGTGTGATGTATGAATGATATTAATTTGCAGGTTCACAATTCTGAGGCCCTATGAGTCGGCTACCACCTTCACTGACACCTTTTCTGCGGGAAACACTGCATTTCATTGCATTTTACTTTCTTCTATAAACTTTGCAACGCCTGTTCTTGTTAAATGTCTCCTGCGATTGTGGCACTGACCAGAGTCACGTGACTTATTTCGCCTTTGTGTGAGACAGAGAGAGATGGAGAGGAAGAGAGCCAGAAACCTTTTAAATAATTATACAAAATGTAGCCTATTGAGTAGCAGCCTATATGCTGTGCTGGTGGTGATCAAATAAATATAACAATTAATAAATATTTTCTATGTCCTCCACTCGATCCAGAGTCAAATCCATGCAGTGCAGCCTTGAGCCACATTGGCTGTCAATCAAGCAGTGCAGTGAGCTTTAGGAGGCAATGGGAAAAACACAAACGAGACTGTCATCATAGCCTTTAGCAGAGTTTAAAGAATATTCCGTCACAGTAAGGATTTAAAAGGAGCCTACGTGGAACAGACTGAAAGCTCAGAGACAGGAGCTGTAAAAGGCTGCAGTTCAGGGAAATAAGAGCAAGAATTAAGGAAAAAGTGTTGCAGGTAAAGTCTGTCTCTATATTATTTTCCGTCTTCAAATCAGCACATTATTGTTGTATTTTTGTAAATGAGCCCTGTTAAAACATTAAAACTTATTTTCAACGCCCCATCTGTGACTAAAAGCTGCACTCTTCCTCCGCAAAACGTTTGCACCTGCTCCTCCTGCGAGCTAAATTTTCATGCACTTCTAGCTCCAGTACTCGTGATAAATCAAACAGCGACCACAAAGCGACTTCATTTGCATTTTCCTAGCCTTGAATTTTGCGTGTTCTGGCAAAAACGCCTTGTTTCACAGATTCATTAAGTAACTGGAGCAAAATCTGCACTGCGCTCGCTCAGCTCCTGTGAGAGACGCTAACCTCAGCTGCGCTTGGGTTTGCTCCATGTTTCATCATTTCATGGTTCAATACCGAGTCAAGACCAAGACCAAGGCAAACAAAGACCAGGTCAAGACCAAACCCTGTGAACTGAAACTAAATCAAAGGGAAAAGTAAAAAAAAAAAGTTGAAATACATTAATTGTGATGATTTAATGAATTAATGCAACAGACTCCACAAACAAACTAATGAGGAAAACGAATTACTCCAAAATTATGAACAGCATTTTCTTAAGTAGTTTGGTAAATAAAATCTCTGAGACCGCAACATTCGAGACTGAGACAATTGGATTTGAGACCAAGACCGAGTAAAACTGCAGCTGACATTAGTATCGGTTTTAGATTATGATGCAATCGATTCTGTACCTCCCCCTCCACTCTGTATGTCCCGTTCACAATTTGTCAAACAGCTGGACTAACATCAAAATATAAGGAACTTTCTGTTCTACAGCTACTTCATTATGTTTCTACATCTGTGACGCTAATGTTAGCAGTTAGCTTACCTTAGCTTGTAGCCTTGTGCAGATAAAAATATAATCCTCCTCTGAGACAAACAGCTGCAATAATCCAATCCCTTTTGTTCATTACTGTGATCAGACGAGTTTAATCTAGTGCATATAATTATTATTGACTGATAAATACTTGAGTTAAACACCTGTGTGTGTGGCAGAGTTTTATTTACTAGAGTTTAAATAACCACGGAGTTTTATTTACTAGAGTTTAAATAACCACGGGAGTTTTATTTACTAGAGTTTAAATAACCACGGAGTTTTATTTACTAGAGTTTAAATAACCACGGAGTTTTATTTACTAGAGTTTAAATAACCACAGAGTTTTATTTACTAGAGTTTAAATAACCACGGAGTTTTATTTACTAGAGTTTAAATAACCACAGAGTTTTATTTACTAGAGTTTAAATAACCACGGAGTTTTATTTACTAGAGTTTAAATAACCACAGAGTTTTATTTACTAGAGTTTAAATAACCGCAGAGTTTTATTTACTAGAGTTTAAATAACCGCAGAGTTTTATTTACTAGAGTTTAAATAACCACAGAGTTTTATTTACTAGAGTTTAAATAACCACAGAGTTTTATTTACTAGAGTTTAAATAACCGCGGAGTTTTATTTACTAGAGTTTAAATAACCGCAGAGTTTTATTTACTAGAGTTTAAATAACCACAGAGTTTTATTTACTAGAGTTTAAATAACCGCGGAGTTTTATTTACTAGAGTTTAAATAACCGCAGAGTTTTATTTACTAGAGTTTAAATAACCACAGAGTTTTATTTACTAGAGTTTAAATAACCACAGAGTTTTATTTACTAGAGTTTAAATAACCGCGGAGTTTTATTTACTAGAGTTTAAATAACCGCGGAGTTTTATTTACTAGAGTTTAAATAACCGCAGAGTTTTATTTACTAGAGTTTAAATAACCGCGGAGTTTAGTGACTAGCGCCGCCTGCTGTTGTTAATAGTTATTACGTTTTGCACATGCGCACTGCTCGGCCGTGGGTCTGAGTCGCTCCGGTGTCTGCAGCGACTCTCAGTGGTGACAGAGGAGACAGCAGTCTCTGCTGACAGCGGTCGGTGTTGGGTTGGTGTGTCCCAGGCGTAACACAGCTGACTGGCTGAGATGACTGATCAGTGATTGTGTTCCTGACAGTGTGGACGCTAACGGAGCCGCGACCAGGATAAACATTAACAACGCTACCAGAGACTCGGTCCTGGACCTGCCTCTGGAGCAGGTGCAGCCCTTCTACAGAGCTCTGAGGGCCTTCGAGGACATGATGAACCGAGAGGAGAACATGGTCACCTTCAGGATGGAGCCAGGTCAGTCCTGCTCTCTCACAGACAGATGTTAGGACTCTGCACCGCTGTTCATGGAAGCCTGGGTCTAGGAGTCTCTGGGAGTTTCTGTCACAGTGGTTCCCAACCAGGGGTACGGGGACCCCTAGGGGTATGTAGGCACATTGCAGGGGCTACGTGGAGTTTTATGATCAATTATAGTACCTTTTAAATATTTGGCTTTCAAAGACTAAAATAAACCTAAATAAATCAGGACTAACCCAGGACTGTAGAGAGGGATCGGACGCTAAAGAAGGACAAAACAGGGACTAAACCAGGACTAAACCCAGACTAAACAGGACTAAACCCAGACTAAAACCAGGACTCAGCTGAGTCCAAACCAGGACTAAACTGGGTCCTGGGGGTACACAAAACCAAAAAGGTTGGGAACCACTGGACTAAAGACAGAGACAGACCTGCAGCCTGTGACCTGTTCATGGTTTAGGACGAGAAACACGCGCAGCTCTGTAAGGTCTGTAAGGTCTGTCACTACTCATTATCAAAGCCCTAACTTGGACTGAGGCCTGCCCAAAGACCTTTGTCCTCCCCACTGCGGCAGGCCTGGGGTTGGGACCCAAACCGAAACGGCCTGGTTTCTCTCTCACAGTGAAGCGTTTCTCTCCGGTCGATTTGGAACTGACCTATCACAGCCGTTTATCTGCAGTACATCCCACAACACACAGAAGCGAAGAGTGACTTTAATAACTTCTCTGAGCTGAATAATAGTGTTTTGTGCTTTCCTTCATCACCTGTTGGTTCTGCTAAAGTCCGTGTTGTTAAGTTTCCTGTGTTTTTTCATCGTCCTTTTTCCATTTTAACAACAGTAAAGTCCAATTGACGTCCAATGTAACCACCACATTAAAAAAAAAACCACTTCTCCACGTCTTTGTACAACTGGCTTCTGCTGCTGGCCCGTTCACAAAATAAGTACACAGCTGCTCAGAATAACAGCATGTTCCTGTGTTTTATGGCAAAACCAACAAGAATCAGCCATGTTTGTTTTGATTATAGGTCAGCAGTGCACTGCTCATGATTGGTCACTCTGCCTGTCATTGTTCCACCTGTAGAAACAAAACTTATGCGAAGGGATACCAGACTAACTTCTTTGTATGGAAAAGGAAAAGAGTTTGTCTGGCCGGCCAGGCTAAGATATATGATCCTAACTATGATAAAACCATGTTCAAGTTCATTTTCATGTTTTCTGAGATTTTGCAGTTGTAGGTATGCACCAAATGATATTGTGTACTGTAATTTCTGGACTATAAGTCGCACTTTTTCCATCGTCTGGCTAGGGGTGCGACGTATACTCAGGTGTGACTTATATATTAAAATATTTCAGGTGTTGGTTAGAGGGCGCTCTAGGCTTGTGTACCAGCATCTGCTGCACCTGTACCACTGACAATTTAAAATGTAAACATTACCACTAACAACTTAGGCTATAAAGACAACTGAGAAAGAGCGGAATAATTGGAAATGGAAATGGGCTGGTGCGACTTACACTCCGGAGCGACTTATAGTCCGGAAAATACAGAAGTTTGTACCACACTCTAATCTGAATAAGACAGTGTTTGTTTAATGAGCAGAATGAGGACAACAGGGACATGCTCTTGGCACCAAATGAATCACAAATGATTCTGTAACGATCTGTTCTCTTCTCTGGGTCAGACTGGTCCTCTCTCTCTCTGTGTCCTTTCACAGCAGCAAGCACAGCGCTGGAGCGCTCTGTGATTGTCTTTATTCAGGTCACAGTGACATCACGTGTCAATGTCACCTCTGTCTGCGGCCAAATCAAATCCAGCGTCTGCTGCAGGCCTCGCTAAAACCACACAGACCTGAGAGGCGGCTGCTGTGAGAGGCATTAGGGAACAGCTGAGGCTGTTACAGGCACTCACTGTTCACGTGTGTCATAAATCATGTCCGCCAGCGTGATCCTGGGTCTGACCCTCCCTCCCCTACGGTGGCCCGGAGGTGCTACAGCAAAAAATGTTTTTTGTCCACTAGAAAAATAAAGCAGAGGAAGATTTTTTCCCTCAAAAATTAAACCTGCCTCTAAAAATTAAAGAGTCCATTAAATAAAGCTTAATTTGAGACGACACATTTAAAAAAAGCTTTTTTACTGCTTTTATTTTTCTAGAGGACAGAAACAATTTTGAGAATGTTCCTTTTTTAATATACGTCTGTGAAGACTCTCACTCGTCCTGGGTACTTGCATCACAACAAAATGTAAAAAAAAGAAAAGGCTTTCTTCAACTTTAAAAATCCAATCCAGATGACTGATTTTTTTTTATATTTTTTTTTTTTTACCTTTGTTGCTTTTTTAATATAGACATTTATTTAGATCATATATTCATATGTTCGTATATTCTTCTTTTTTTTTTTTTGGAGTAATCAGTTTATTTTTAGGGCAAGATTTAACAAAAATCTGTATCTGCTTTTATTTGGATGTTGCCCCTCACCTGTGTGCAGCAGTAGAGTTTTTAAACCTGCTGTAATTGTTTATTCCTTTATTTCCAGGGGACATAGTGACCTTTGATAACTGGCGCCTGCTGCACGGCCGGACGGGCTTCGTCAGTCACCCGGACGAACCGCGCTACCTGGAGGGCTGTTACCTGGACTGGGACGAAGTCATGTCCCGTCTGAGGATCCTGCGGCGCCGCGTGCTGCAGGGAGACAAGTGATGACACTTTTACTGGACACTGAGCGCACTCTGCAGCGGAGGCTCCAGGCGGCTGAGCTGGTTACAGAGCTCAAGTCTGCAGTGGCGCTTTAAACCTTCAGCTTTGAACATATCAAAGAAACATGATCATGAATCTCAAAAATATGGGTGGAAATTCTCTTTAGTTCATGCTAAATGTTGAGTATAAATTGAAAAGCGAGGGCTTTGCATCAGAATGCCGGGGTGTGATGGTCATAGATGAGACATAGTGGCTTTTGACAATGCAAATATTTTCTAAAATGATGTTGTATAGCTTTGTAAAATATATATTTTTAAATTGTGTAGGTTTTCATTCCCACTTTGATATCTGGGAGGTAGTAGTCTTAGTTTTCTAATTTCTTCATGTATCTTGCTACCTCCAGTGCTGTCTGTGCCAATGAAAGTGACTTTTATATTTTTACTGTAAAATATGGGTTTCTATTTGCACAGATGTTTACAACAAACAGGATGACTAACACTTGGTTTGGTCATCAGCTCAAGCAGAAAAATATCTGATGATGTATGAACAGCATCATGCAGGTGGAGAAATTTTAAGGGCTGTTTCCATGACAACTTTTTTGCAGAAAACACAATGGTTCAGTTGTGTTTTGGCCTTTAGTTTACACAAGAACGGGGTTTCTGTTTTCCGAAACAAAACGCTGGAAGCGGTGTCCTGGTCTCACGGCAGGGAGCCGCTCAGGACGCTCTGCACTTGTGTGGGACTGGGACTGGGACTGGGACTGGGACTGGGGCTGGGGCTGGGGCGCAACAGCCACGATCGCAAAATATGTTCCTTTTATGCTTCATGCAGTAACACGTGTATAAACCATTAACAGTGCTTCAGAGTTTATCATTCAGCCCAGGAGGACAACTAACTGTAAAAGCTGAATTGAAATTATTAAGCTGTGGCTTCTTCTGCAGGGGTGACTTTGTCAGCAGGACGAACAGCGCCATCTGCTGGCCTCACGGGCTTACTACAGATATTCACACCAACTCTTTTTTTGACACCTCGAGCGTTTCATTGGCGATGTGAATTGAAAGCGCATGACTGTTGTGTTTTCCTGACCTGTGTTGTCACCTAACCTACGGCCCCTTAATTCTTTTCATGTCAAAGGTCCACGCTTTTCTCCGACTGAGGGGGGGGTGGGGGGTCCTTTTATAAAGTGTTACCATTGATATTTATGAATAAAACTGATTACAGACTAAGGGCCTGTTTACACAACTACTCTTGCCAGGAAAATGCAAAAGTCCTGCCTCCTGCGACTTGCATTTACACAAAAACAGAAGAAAGAAAACAAATGTAAACTGTAGTACCTATATTTGTTCAGCAGACGGCGCTGTGGGCCCTGCAAATGCTCTACATCAGAAGAAATGATAGCTCCAGTCTGAAACTTCCCAGCTCCTTTAGGATCTTGTGGTTTTCTAGAGCCATTCTCATAAAGTCTCTCCTAAAAGTAAGAACTTGGACAGATATTACTGACTAAATATGAACGCGTGAGGTATAAAAAGCCTTGTATTTTGCACTCGACATACGGATTGGGGCAGTTATGCATGTTTACAGTGAGTTTACAGCGAGCCGAGCCTGCTGTGAGACTAAAACACCTCTTCCAGCGTTTCAAACCTTTGTGGATTCGGCAAAATGCGTTTGTCGTTTAAACAGCCCCTAAAGTAGCTGCGTTTACTCACACTACCGGTAAATACCCAGACCACTTGAACGCACCACATTAGCGAAAGACGTACTGTTCTCTTTGCATGTAAGTTCTGACGAAGTGAGATAATTTGAGCGTAGTACGAGTATGTTCTTTACAAACTGCACTAAACTGATATGTTCCTTAGACTGCAGCTAGTCTTTACGGGTGCCTGAATAGATGTTGTTGCAAATAAAACCATGAACTCCAAGCTTCATTTGGGCCAACTTTATTATATTCCCAAAGCTGTACATGTTCTATAAATATCTCCTCAAATATGGAATACTTACACCTGACATCTTGTTTCATTGATTTCCCTCGAGTTACAGCAGTTGGCTCTCACAATGACACTTCCACTTTGGGGAAAAAAAAACAAAGTCTCAAGCACACCCCCCTCGGCGGTGTGCTTCATCTCATAAATTTTCCTTTTGGTGGATTTCTCTGCACAGTTAAATGACTTAAATACAAGCAGGTCGAAAATAAAACATCTTCCAGTGTTACAGCTGTACTTATATTGCTGAATGTACACACAAACACACTCTCACCAGTGACATGAGTCCACAGGTGTTTAGGATCACAAGACAGGAAACAACAAGAAGACTGGGGGCAGCAGCGCCACCCGGAGGGAAAACTCGCACTCGGCACAGAAAATGGCAGCGGTGACTTCGGAGAATGACGCAAAAACACGACATCTGAGGAAGGCTTCTGACTGAGCTCTGAGAGTAAGTCTTTTTATCATGTAAGGTTTCATTATTAAGGATTTAGCTTTGTCCAGTCACACACGACTACAGTGAAGTTAAGTGATGTTGAGCAAATATTTGTCACATATGGAAGCACAAATATGAACTTGATTTAAAGCAGGTAAAATGAATACTGAACATGTCAACCTGTTTACTAAAAGAGGCTTTATTATGCTTTTATTTATCTTTTTAAACCAATTTTAAATCAAAAGAAAATGTTTCCAATAATTGCTTACAACCACCAGAGGGCAGCAGAGAGAAACCTTTTTGCTTCCTTAAAGTTTTTGTATGATTCTATTGCACTGCAAAATGGAAAAAACAGGGCTCGGTGATGGCTCAGTGGAAACAGAGCTGTACACCTTTTTGTTTTTTTGATAAATGAGTGAGAGCAGGATGTAGAGGGCTGGTTGTTGATGACATGGGGCCATAATCAGGAAGTGGACAGAATATAATTTCACCATAAACCAGCCCGCTGTGCTCACTGGAATATTCTCTACTGCCATCAGCAGGATTTGCAATAGAGCTTTTTGCTTTTACCCATCATGAGAGGTTTCCAATGGGACACCTTTGTAACACATTTTTACACTCGCCAGACAAGCGGCAGGATTGTTTTCTCATCTCTGACAGATTGCAGATGGTGTCTTTGCTCTCCACACCTTTTGGCTCCTCTCTTTCTTCATGTGTTCAATATTTTTTTTTTTTTTTGTATGAATAACTTGGGTTGGGCTGACGTCTGATGTCAGAAATACTAAGATGTGTTCAGTATTTATTTTACCTGCTCTATGTCCGTCACCTAATCATTCAAACGTGTTTAGGTTTGGGACGATCTTTGTAAAGAAGACACCTCAGAGTGAAATGCTAGGTGTCCAAGCGAGCGATATTCTCCAAAGCCTGGCTCCATTTTCACTTTGTGCTGAATCAAGGAGAGTCGCGTCACAATGACATCGTCGTATTCACCCCAACTATTTACAACACAGGCCTCTTCCATTCCTCACCCTGTTAACGCCAGTCACTCTGGCATGGCTAACTACCTAGATATTGCACATCTAGCAAATGAACAGTTTGTCATAGAGAAATGTACAGTTAATATATTCTTAAATTCAATAAATACTATATATAGAAATATATATATATAATATTTATTAGTCTTCCTCATAGTTACATGCAATAGCACAGCAGAGCACAGACATTTGAACAGTAACTGAGCCGTTTTAGTCGAGCTAGGGCAAAACCACGAGGAACACTCACAACACTGGGTTTGAACAGCTTAAGGAGCGTCGACATGCTGTGCTGCGGGGCGTCCCGGACCACAACGAGGGCTCGAGGCAAAGTCTGAAGTGGGACGGACCGGACTCTACAGTGAGAAGCAACAGAAGCACAGGGTGGCGTTCAGGAGCGAGAGGGGGAGGCGGTGCACGGGACCTGCATGCACCGTACGCCCCGGGATGAAGGCGACAGAAACGCCAAGACTCACTCGGGACGGGCTTTTGTCCAGTTTCAAAACAGCAGGCGACATTTAGATCAACACAGGGCTCCAGGACCATTTAAAAAAAAAAAGTCCAACTTGTTTTTTAAGTTACTTTGTGACCATTTCTGACTCCTGTACCGGGCTGGGGCCACTGCGCCAAAAAACAACCAGAAA
Source organism: Bostrychus sinensis (assembly GCA_020698575.1). NCBI lineage: Eukaryota > Metazoa > Chordata > Actinopteri > Gobiiformes > Eleotridae > Bostrychus > Bostrychus sinensis. The sequence goes on from JAIMZQ010000039.1 coordinate 26,817, forward strand.
TACAACAAATGCCCCCCAAAATCTATCATCATTAAATATGTGCTATAGGCTACAGTTAACGCTGTGATTCCCACTTTTCACTTTTGGTATTTACTTATTTTTATGTCATTTTGTTTTTTCTCATCCTATTCTTGATATATTTCTCCAAACTGCATTTTTGTAGATTTTGAGGCGTTCTTTGGAAAAATAAATAAAATCAGTAACACTTTAGTTTAGGATCCACCATCAACTAATTAGCATGCTAGTTCATTAGCGCTCAGTGGGTAATTATAAAGCTTCTATTAATGCCTTATTCTGTGTGACCATATTCTAGCAACTGACATTTTCCTCTTAAACTCATAATTACTGCTCATTAGTAGGAAGTAAGGACGTTGTTGGACATAAATTATGATCTTGTATGGATTTTTAGGGAATAGTACCACAAAAATCTTATTGAGATCATAATTTATATCCAACAACTTCCTTACTTTCTATTAATGAGCAGTAATTATGAGTTTATTAAGAGAAAATGTTAGTTAGTGGTAGAATATGTTCACACAGAATACAGGATTCATAGGTGTTTTATCAATTAAGCGCTAATTAACCAGTAACTAGCATGCTAATTAGCGCTTAGCTAATGGTTAATAGGTGGACCCTAAACTAAAGTCTTACCAAAAAAATCTGGTATGACTCAATTTTGGATCCTGACCAGTGTTGGACAGTAACTAGATACTTTTACTCAAATAGTTTACTTAAGTGCCTTTTAATCAGTATTATGTAGAACATACTTTTACTTTATTTTTACTTTTATTTGACTAAAACTAACAAAGTAAAAGTAGTTTTTGCCCTCTGTGGTGTAGTGGGTCACACATCTGACTTGCAATCAAAGGGAATATAAAGAATTTGCAAAAAAAAAATCAAATGTACTTTTTTCCTTAAGTACATTTTACACTTAATACTTTTTTACTTTTACTTGAGTACTTTGTCCACCACTGATCCTGTCCTGATGTTTGGGAACCACAGCATTAATGATTAAGTCCAGGCAAATGTTTTTTTTTTTAAGTCTTTTTTTTAAATGGAGCATCTGAATTACTGTGGTGTTTGGAAACAGTCTCCGGTCGTTCCTCTGCGGGACGTCCCATCTTCACATTCGGGTACAGTTCATGTGGACAGAGCGATGAGGCTGAAGTATGTACAGAAGTCACAGCGCAGGGTCCAACACCTACAACGACAAAAGGCTGAGCGCAGAACAAAGTGTGCTTTAGAACAGAGATTGTCAGGAGTCTGTGTGTCCAAGTCCACAGGCACGTCCAACTCCAGAAAAAAACAAAAAGACTCAGAGGGGGAGGTCAGGGGTCACACTAGCTGGGCAGGGGTCTCGGGGACAGCATCTTGGGTTTGCCTTCTGCCTCTTTCCCCTTCACGGCAGCCACGTAGGAGAACAGGCAGAGGACGGAGTAGCAGATCTGATGGGCCTGAGGACGACAGGAGCGCATTACTCACAAACTTTAACTCAACAACACGGATTTAAGACGGCTTTAAAGACCATTGTTCAAAGAAATACACACCATTTTATAAGCAGTGCACAAAACAATGTGAAAAAGATTAAATTTGAGACAGTGAATGCTTTTTTGGTCTTGGTAAGAAAAGATTGGAGCGCTCGTATCTACTGATAGTAAGGTAAACGCAGGTAGGTAACATATTTTCAGGGTTCGTACAGTTGTTTTTAACCAAGAATTTTCCATGACTAAATTTCCAAGACCTGCAGAATAACTTACACATTAATAAATAGTATTCAAAATGTCTAGCGGTGCTTTAGAAACATATTTTTGCTGCAATTTAATTTGGACAAATTGGAAATTAGTCACCCGGGAAAAAAAAAAACACAGTTGGGACTCTACCCCATAACTATATGATGCCACTCATTTACCTTCTGTAAAGCCCACAGCAGAGAGTAAAGATGATTAGGTTTGGTAGTTGCTAGATTATTATAACTTTTTTAGCTGCTGCAGGTTAACTGGACAAAATTACTCGCGCTGTTTAAATTTCCAAAACTCCAAAACTTTACACCAAAATATAAAATTTCAAAACTTTTCCAGGGCCTGGAAATTGCATTTTAAAATTCCATGACGTTTCCAGGTTTTCCATGACTGTATGAACCCTGCATTTAAGACCTTAAAACAAATTTAAGGCCAAACTCCACACACTAATCGCCACACTCTAATCTCAGCACATTCAAGACTTTTTAAGGCCTTAAACTCAAATTTTTAAATTAAAGACTTTTTCAGACTCTGCAGAAACTCTGACGTCTGCAGCGCGGGAACTTTCCTCTGTAACCTCCTGCTCCCGTGGGTCCAGGTCTACACAGAGTACTCCACACTTCATACAGGACAACTGTCACTGTGTCCCGGGGCCCCCAGGGAGAGAGGACACCTGTCCCGGGGCCCCCAGGGAGACAGGACACCTGTCCCGGGGCCCCCAGAGGCATCTGAAACAGATGTCCAAGCCTGCTCAGCCGGCTGCACGATATGTGGAGGAGCAACTGCTCTACTCCGAGCTCCTTTCGGATGACAGAGCTTTTTACTCTGACTAAAGGGACGCCCCATAGACATAAACACTAGAGTGGCCATAGCAACTGCTTCACTGGCAATTCCGGTGACTGTAGGATAAGGCTAATGCTAAGTAACGTTAAAACAATGACATAACTTTAAAAAATAAATGTTGGAAACACATTTTTGAACTCGTAACTCTGGCATTTTCAGTCAGTATGTTTTTCACTGAAATACAAAAAAATATTAACATTATTAATATTGCAGAGGTCTCTACTTTGACCCAGATCTACTGTGTTTGTGTCGGTGCTAGAACAGAGCCACTGCACCAAGTCTAAGAAAATAATTACAATAAATTAAAATGAGCCATTATACCAAGAAACCAAGGACTGTCCAAAATATCTCTGTGCTGAAGCAGGTAGATTAAGTAAGACTAGATATTAGATCAAGCAAAAATATAAAAAAAAGTTATCAAATTGACAAAATACATTAGAATATTGTTAAAGCAGTGCAGCTCTGTTTGTTTACATGGCACTTGGTTCAGTACGTATTTAAAAAAAAAAAAAGCAAACAAAGACTAATCATCTACCGTGTTTTAAAGTACTACCAAAGCAAAAAAGGATTTAGTTTAAATATTCTGACAAAAAATATAAGTCCTTTTTTTTTTTTTGTACGAACCCTGAATAATAATAATAATAATAATAAAAATAATAATAATGCATTGGTCTTATGAAGTGCTTTTCTTACTCTGTGGTAGTAAGTTTCTTTACAGCTGCCTTGGGGCAAACTGATGGAGATGTGGCGGCCCTACTGCGCCTACGGCCACGGTGAGTTTTGAAGGACCAGTGTCTCGTCTTTGTGTAAAAACGGTAAGAGCTAAATTCATAAACACTTTCCAGACACATGAGGAATCTAAAGATCTGAGCCAGGACTACTCAGGGTTTCCTACATCGTCTAACGTCACAACTTACAACACTTTACAGGCAGCGAAACACAACAACAGTGTTTGTTTTTGGTTGTTTTTTCTTCACTTCTTGTCATTATGCTGATGTAAATACCTTACATCTCTGCAGAGAACAAATATCCTGCCTCCACACTGTTAAACTGTAGTTCTGCCTGTGATTCCTTGTGATTGTTTAGTAATTAATATCATATGTGTTCATTTTAAACCTCCTGTTTTTTTGTTTTGCAACAGTCTTTTGTGGATAACTTTTGCTGCATTGATTCAAACGGCCTAGGTTTAGGCTCAGGTGTGTATTTTTTTCCTCTCTCTCTTAAAAAGCGCTCTAAAAAAATAGTCCCACCTTTACCTCTAAGATGTTTTCTGTGCCATTGACTCCCATTCAAACTACATTTTTATAAAACACTGTCATTGCAATATAATTTCACATTTTTATCAAGTATTTCCTAGATTCATGATCGTGAGGGATTGGAATTGTAGTTGTTATTGTTTTTTACTAGGTGGCGCCATTTCCCCAAATATGGTAGATATAATTTTAAATGGGGAAATGGCCGCATTGGTGTTTGTATAAATTATTGTGCCTGCATAATAAAAAGAAAATCTGAACTAAAATGATTTGTGTTTTAGGGTTGTCATAAATTGGTGTGAAAGTGTTTTTGTGAGCACAAATCCAAAACATCACAGTCTTTACTGCGATCTGCATCAGTGCACTGCAGAAACTGTGAACTTAAACAGGTAAATGTCATAAACAGAATGACTTTTTGCTATAAATGGTGAGGACTGAAGTTAATCATTATAACCATGATAAAAAAATGGAATTATCCTTTATTTGGTAATTACGGAAGCGTATTGCGTTCACCTGAAAAAAAAAGTTTCTGTTTTAATGAGAAAAGTTTTGATTTTATGAGTAAAGTTAATTCTGTTTTTATGAGAGAAAAAATCCTGTTTTTACGAGTAAAATAATTTTCTGTTTTTATGTGGATAATGGTCCTTATTATCTTGTTCCACTTTTGGGGGGAGAGGAATTCAAAGTCAATGGCAAAGACCTGAGATGTCTGCGCAGAGTCGACAAACTAATGATTATACGTCAATATTACTTAACGAAAGCAGAATCTCCAGTGTCTCAAGCCTAGAGTAAAATAAAACCGTATTAAACAAAGTAGTTGGGACATTTACGCCCGTTCTTTAGCGAGCAACTCTTCAATACGAGCTAAACGTTTACTGGTTGTGATAGACATGAATTTACTTTTGTCATAAAAACCCAAGTTATTTATACTCATAAAAACAGAACTTTTCTCATAAAAACAGAACTAACTCATTAAAACAAACTCTTTTTTTTTTTTCCGGTGAACGCAATACGCTTCTGTAGGTAATGACACTGCATCATTTTAAATCTAATAAAATCAATTATGATGCAAAATGTTGACACTTTTTATTTTTATTAAAATAAATTTTTTTCATATTTTGCATTATTCATTTTGTTTTATTATAATATTGGTGTAAAAAATGTAAGTAAACACCACAATATATGACTTTATATTAATATAAATCTCTAAATTGTAGATACTAGATATGTAGCATATATAGTGTAAAAGTCATGTATTTCTGGGTCGAAAAAGTTGTATAGTTCAGTTTTTGTTGGGGACAAAATTATTCTACGGTGTAATCTTAGTGGGAAACACTGTAAAGAGAATTAATTTGTGCTATGCATGTTGAGAACTGAAGTTAATCGTTGTAACCATGAACTATAAATATATAAAAAATCAACTATTAGATCATTTTTCTATGGTAGTGCATTTTTTGTGCAATTTTTTGGGTAATGGTGTGACTAAATATTCTTTATCTGACACTGCACAAAAATCTTAAATCTAATAAAATCAATTATGATGCCAATTTTTTATACTCTCAAGCTCTTATAATCCACCACCACAAAAAAATAAAATAAAATTTGCATTTACAGAGAGGAGAAAAATATAGTTTTTTGTTTTTTGCCATAATTTGAAATCAACTTTAATCACAAAAACTGGAGTTGAAGGAGTTAAATTTCATAAACAGAATTCATTTTTGATATGTATGGTGAGGACTGAAGTTAATCTTTAAAACCATGAGTATTAGATAATTTTTCTTTATTTGTGCATTTTTTTTTGCCTTTTGTACCTAAAAAGTAATAAAAAATAATGCAAATTGAATCTTTATCACTAAAATCTATCACAATTAGATACAAAAATCTGATTTTAATGGCATTTTCTGTAAAAATGAGAGTGGACGTCTGCAGAACACGGTCACTGTGATACTCACCATGGGCGTCTTGTACTTGTGGATCACCACTTCTTTAGTTTCAGGAACTATTTGGTGCGAGAGAACAGAACAAGAGAATTCAAAGGCAGCAGAAACCGAGACGAGTCACAGGGTTAGCACAAGTGTGACGTTACATGAGCTTTGTGGGACAGGACGGGTCCACACCACAGTCTCCCCCACTACTAACACGCCAGATCATCTTTGTCTGGTCCCCAAAAAACAAAACAAAAAACAACAAAAAACCACACTGGCTCATGTGAATGGACAGTTCAAGGATTCAACTCTTTGTACCGAGGGAGTGCCAAAGAGTTCATCTGAGCTGGTGACTGTCGGTGAGGACGACGTTCATGACCCACAGAAAAATGGACAGAAAAAAACAAAAACAAAAAAAAAACACACGTCCTTCTGCACACATTGTAAAGATATCAAGACAGCAGCGACCCTTTCACCCCAAAGAGTTAGAACCGCTCCCATCCTTTGAGCCACAACTTGTTGTTTTAACCCTCAGTGACTTTTCATTAGTAACCGTGAACCCAAAGCCAAAGATGAGCAGGCTGATCGTGGGACACACAGGGGAGAAGAGGAGGAGAAAAGAAAAATGGCTGCCCCACTGACTGCAGCATCTCGGCTTTTTTTCTTTTTTTTTTACACAGGGAGAGATGACTATTATGAGTGGAGAGGGAGAGAGGAGAGAGAGAAAGATGAGGACTCAGAAAGCAAGTGGTGAAGGAAACTAAAGTAAAGAATAAAAATTAAAAAGTGATGAGCGATGAGGAGACTGAGTGGAGGAAGGAAGGAGGGAGGGGGTCTGCACAGACACAGTTAGAAGAAGAAGAAAGGTGGCGACACTTTACCTGCTGGAGAATGAAGGTTTTCATAGTGGCAAAGATGAGGGCAACATTACAAAAGCAGCACAGAGACGCAGCAGTAACCCAGCCTGCTATAACCTGGACACCTACAGACAACACTGCTCTGCTCTGTCTGCTGTGGGACTTTCTACTGTAGATAACTTCATGCTAAACTAGTTCTTGTAGATTCTCAAGATGTGATTTCGCTTAAACATCTTTTAAAACTTTCCTTCCACCATAGTAATTACTACAACCACCATAGAATTAAGTAACGTGCTTAGCCTGCCACATAACAGGTTTATTTTTACATTAAAATTCAGTGCATCTGGAAAAATCATACTCTAAAAATTTTATTACCGTATTTTCCGCACTATAAGGCACACCTAAAAGCCTTTAATTTTCTCAAAAACCGACAGTGCACCTTATAATCCGATGCGCCTTATATATGGATCAATGTTGGTTAATTATGGCTACCGTATTCAGGGGGCGTCGCCGAAGTGACAGCGGTAAAAACGGTAAAGGGGAATTCCAGTCCCAGCTGTTCATGTGTGCCATAGGCGTGTTTATGGATCCTGCCGCAAAAGAACAATCTAGTAGAAGAGTTGCGACATTGAGGGGACAGAAAACTGAGCGCTCGAACGCTGTTCATGTAGCTTTGAACTGTGACAAATGGAGTTGGAAATATATTGTTTTCAACGAGGGAGTTGTTAGAACGCTGGTTTGTATTCTATTAATAAAGTTTGACTGACTGACTTATCTGACTGTTTTATTGACATTCCCTTTAGCGCAGCATCTAGTGGATGCGCCTTATAATGCGGTGCGCCCTATATATGAAAACAGTTTTAAAATAGGCCATTAATTGAAGGTGCGCCTTATAGTGCGGAAAATATGGTACAAATAACTGAAGTCAAGTACATTTTTGCCAATAAAAAAAAATGTATTAATCACTTTTGATAACTGAAAAGGTAAAAAAGTGAAAGAAAAGCTGTAATTTGTATCATAAGGCACATTTCCACTGGACGGTACGGTGCAGGTTGTCTCAGTATGGGGTGCTTTGACAGAGGGAGCCTCAAAACCTGCTTGCAATTTTTTAATCTTTGTGATAATCGTTTATTGAGACAATCGCCATTATTATCATAAGAGAGCTGTGGTCTCTGGTATTCACTATGTTTACATGTAAAGCTTTCTCCAAGAAGGCTCAAAGCTTGTCTTCAGTCCAATTTCTCCAGAACTGGTTAAAATCCTTGATCTAAAGTAGGACTGCATAATATGGAGAAAACATGCGATATTCGATAACTATGTTGAAAATTGCGATAATGATATTATTGCGATATTTGAAAATGGAGCCTACTTTTCGAACATAGTAAGTTAAATTCACTACAGTTCACAAAAATGTAAGTTTCTGTATTTACAAGTCAAAACAGCGACAAAATCAAAACTTAACACAAACCAGGAATAAAACAAGGCTAAGCTGTGACTAAATTAATTAAATTACCACTAAAACTGGACTTTTTAAACATTTTTATTTAGTCACAACACATGTTCTTTTAAGGCTCTGGTGGAAAATGATTCTTCAGTGTAAATCTCTGTCAGATGGAAGACCACAGCGTTATTGCGATATATTTAGATTCTTGCGATACGGATATTGCATTTGCTGATATTGCAATAATGATAATTTTGTGATATATTGTGCAGCCCTAATCTAAGGCACAGCAGACAGATGGACTACAGTGGACCGTGAGGCGTTCAAGCGTCTCAGGATACAACAGTGGTGCTAAATGTTTGTAGCGCTACATGCTAATAAACAAGGTAATCATAAGTTTACCATTAAATATAAAGGGTAACACTTTACGAAATGAAACTCTATAAAGTAAGAAAATATATTCCTCTCTTGGCAAATGCGTCTCAAACAGCTTCATAAACATGCTTTCACTTTTAAACTTTGACAACATGTAAAATACTTTGTTCTGTCTGTAGTACTGAGTGCTGGTTGAATGCCTCTCCTACCTACACTGAAGTACTTGGTACATGCGGCAGCAGTTCAACAAGTCTTTTTTTCATCACCGGTATCTACAGCTGTTGTTTATGTTTGTTCTAAATTTTAAACACAAGGTGGAGCTGTTTGTTTGCAATTATTTACCCTTAAATCCCAAACTTGTCTGTTGTGTCACTGTAAAGTAATTCCATTAGGTTTTAGCTACGTTTTCAAACTAAAAGCATAATTTCATAATATAATATCGTTAATCGCAATTGTGCAACGCTATTGTGGCCAAGATAATCGTGACATGAAATTCTAATATCGTCCATCCCTAGTTGCTAATATATGCTAGGTTTAAGAATAACATTTTTTTTTATTCTCTCTCGTCCAATCAACTCGCAGCAGTGCGTGGCTCCACCATTTCCACAGTGATATCTGAACTGAACCCTGCTGCTGAGGGAGCCACAAGTGGCACAGTTGGATGACACTTTCTGGGGCAGCTTTGTGAAGTGGAAACCCCCCCACACTGTCCTGACCCTCTCTGTACCGCTCATGTGGAAATGTGCTGAAAAATACAAATTTGGGGCTTATTCAAAAAAGGTTAGGGATGTACTTATTTACTAAAGCACAAGTTTGCTAAATAAAGGTACAACTTTGACGCATTCAAATGGGATCATAATAAGTAGACCATTAAGTGAAGCAAGTTTACTTTGAAAAAAGATCAGCTCCAAGTCCTGTACATTATCAACTATCCAAGGGGCCGTTTAGACAACAACGCATTTTGTCGAATCTGCAAAGGTTTGATTGTGGTTTGGCTTTTCCTTTACATGAGGACAGGGTTTGCGTTTTCCAAATCCGCAATCTTTTTAAAACGCTGGAGGTGTTTTGATCTCACAGCGGAAGCCGCTCGGAGCCGCTCCACTCTCGTGTAAACTGTGAAAACAGAGCACTCGCTGAAAACGATGCTGTATCAGCCCCAATCTGAAGAGTGGCTGTCTGCTCGGCGCAGGTCAGCTGACGATCGCAAAATATGATGCTTTTATGTCTCATAAGTTCATATTTACTACGGCTGCACGATATGGAGAAAACATGCGATATTCGATAACTATGTTGAAAATTGCGATAACGATATTATTGCGATATTTGAAAATAGAGCCTACTTTTCAAACATAGTGAGTTAAATTCACTAGATTTCATAAAAATGTAAGTTCCTGTATTTACAAGTCAAAACAGCGACAAAATCAAAACTTAACACAAACCAGGAATAAAACAAGGCTAAGCTGTGACTAAATTAATTAAATTACCACTAAAACTGGACTTTTTAAACATTTTTATTTAGTCACAACACATGTTCTTTTAAGGCTCTGGTGGAAAATGAATCTTCAGTGTAAATCTCTGTCAGATGGAAGACCACAGCGTTATTGTGATATATTTAGATTCTTGCGATACAGATATTGCGTTTGCTGATATTGCGATAATGATAATTTTGCGATATATTGTGCAGCCCTAATATTTAGTCCAGTAAGTGTCAGTAATATCTGTATCAGGACTGACTTTTACTGAAGACTTAATGAGAATGGCTCCAGAAAACCACAATTTCCTAAAGTAGCTCCAAACTCCACCATGACCCCCTTACTCCTTTTGTTAGTTTTTTTTTCTTAGCCTAATAACACGCTGGTGTGTGTCTGTGTGAGGTGGTGTGTGTCGTGAGGGCTGGTGTGTGTCGTGTAGGTTGGTGTGTTTATGTGTTTCGAGGGCCGGTGTGTGTCTGGTGAGGCGCGTGTGTGTCTGTTGGAGGCCGGTGTGTCCTCTGTGTGAGGCTGTTGTGTAGTTCTGTTGTGGAGGGGGCGGTGTGTGTCTGTGTGAGGCCGGTGTGGTCTGTGTTGAGGCCGGTGTGTTGTCTGTGTGAGGCCGGTGTGTGTCTGTGTGAGGCCGGTGTGTGTCCTGTGTGAGGCTGGTGTGGTCTGTGTGAGACTGGTGTGTGTCTGTGTGAGCAGTTGTGTGTGTCTGTTGTGACGCTGGTGTGTGTCTGTGTGACGATGGGGTGTGTCTGTGTGACGCTCGGTGGTGTCTGTGTGAGGCTGGTGTGTGTCTGTGTGAGGATGGTGTGTGTGTCTCGTGTTGACGCTGGTGTGTGTCTGTGTGCGCTAGTGAGTGTCTGTGTGAGCTGTGGTGTGTGTCTGTGTGGTGCTGGTGTTTGACGCTGGTGTGTGTCTGTTGTGACGCTGGTGTTGTGGTCTGTGTGACGCTGGTGTTGTGTCTGTGTGAGGATAGTGAGTGTCTGTGTGAGGCTGGTGGTGTCTGTGTGGTGCTGGTGTTTGACGCTGGTGTGTGTCTGTGTGACGCTGGTAGGGTGTCTGATGTGGAGACTGGTGTGTGTCTGGTGTGAGGCAGGGTGTGTCTGTTGTGACGCTGGTGTGTGTCGTGTGACGCTGGGGTTGTCTGTTGTGAGGCTAGTTGAGTGTCTGTGTGAGGCTGGTGTGTGTCTGTGTGAGGTGGCTGTGTGTCTGTGTGAGAACTGGTGTGTGTCTGTGTGAGGTTGGTGTGTGTCTGTGTGAGGCCTGTGTGTGTCTGTGTGAGGTTGGTGTAGTCTGGTGAGACTGGTGTGTGTCTGTATGAGGCTGGTTGTGTGTCTGTGTGTGATGTTGGCATGTGTCTGTGTGAGCCGGTGTGTGTCTGTGTGAGGTGGTGTGTGTCTGTGTAGAGACTGGTGTGTGGTCTGTGTGGAGGATGGTGGTGTCTGTGAGAGGCATGGTGGTGTCTGTTGTGAGGCTGGTGTGTGTCTGTGAGAGGCTGGAGCTAAATTCCGTTTAGCTTTCAGTAAAAACAAGGAGATACTTAGGTTCACCTTCAGTTTTATTGCATTAAACTCACTCTCGCTCACTTTAACACATTTTGAACTCTGAACATATAACCACGAGGTTCAATCCTGTTAAACCAACATAAATTAAAGTGAAATCTTAAATTCTGAAGCAAAGAGCTGTACTTTTCCAAACCAGAACAGCTTAATACACAGTAGCTTTAATTTTTGCAAAAAAGTCAGCACAACATTAGTTCATCCTTTCTTCGAATTACAGCTGTTTATTCAACAAGGACAAGTAGCGTGTTTATTAAAAATAATTTTCTTTTTATTTGTTTTTTGGTTTGGTTGTGTTTGCCTGAGTAGGATTTCTACTCCGTCCAATCAGCTCGCAGCCAGTCCCACCTTTAACTCCTTTCAGCGCCGTACTTAAACCGTTAAACCGTACCAAAAGAGTCCAAATTTAGAACAGTTGAATGCTTTTTGGAAACACAAGGGAGAAGGCTTTTAGGAAGTGGAAACACCCCAAAACCCTAAAATAACGCCTAAATGATATCAAGAAGGACATTCCCCATACATATACATTATTTTAGTTATAAAAACATGAAATATTAATACAAGGCATCCAAAAGCCTGAAAAAAAGCATAATTTGTGACCTTTAATAAAACTTTTATGCAGATCATTGTGTTTTCTGTATGCGGACACACTTTGAGAGCTGAACTCCATGTATGGCCATCATGTTTAGGTAAAGAGCGGTCCACGTGGGAACAGATGCAGTTCTGTGAGGACGCTACCGGGATGCCAAGTCATGCTTGGAGCGCGAAGGGCATGGGCATGGACAGAGGACCTCAGGAGATTGATTGAGAGGTCTACAAGTGGAACAAAAAGATTTTTTTAAACATTTCACAAAGACAAAAAAACAAATGGCGTCACTTTTTAAAGAGGTAGAAATGTCCTTTCAATCTTTCAATCCAAAAATCTCCATTAGTCTGAAAACTTTGAAAATGGAAAGGATTTATGAGAGGGCTGGGTACCATTTGATTATTTTGATACCAGTATTTAAAATGATACTGGTTTTCGATTACAGTACCCTGAGTGATACTTTTTCTGATGGCCTATGGTGAGTAATTCATCTTCTACAATCATGAAAACAGACCAACTTTTGATCCAAAGTCTTATCCTGTACACTAACCAGTAGTTTGTATGATTTATTCTAGGGACTGCACGATATGGAGAAAACATGTGATATTCGATAACTATGTTGAAAATGCGATAACGATATTTTTACGGATATTCTGAAAATAGAGCCTACTTGCTGAACCATAGTAAGTTAAATTCACTTAATTTCACAAAACATGTAAGTTCCTGTATTTACAAGTCAAACCAGCGACCCCCCCCCCCCCACAAATCTAAACTTACACAGACCTAAACCCAGGAATTTAAAAACAAGGCCTAAGCTCGCTGACTAAAGTAATTAAATTACCACTAAAACCTGCACTTTTAAACATTTTATTTAGTCACCAAACCACATGTCTTTTAAGGCTCTGGGGAAAATGATTCTTCAGTGTAAATCTCTGTCAGATTGGAAGACCACAGCGTTATTGTGATATATTTAGATTCTTGCAATGCGGATATTGCGTTGCTAGATATTGCGAATAACGATTAATTTTGCGAATATATTGTGCAGCCCTAATTTATTCTTTGTTATTTATTTGATCATACATCAAAGAAACATTAAATGTCAACTAGGTACTGGAAACTTTTGACTACTATTGAATAAATCTTTTTTATACAGTAGATGTAACTTTTCTTTTGCTACCACAAAAGTATAGTTTAACAGGTGCCACCTGAATTATGTATGACACAGACAAGAGAGGGACTAAATGAAAGTGATATCTTATGCAATACTTTGCAAAATGTCAAACCAAAAAGCTTTTCAACAATTCTAAACAAAAAGAGGGTCTACACTGAGTAACAAATTATATCCAACTAAGAAATCAAACGCACCAATGCTCTTCAAAGTTAAAACGAGTTACAAAGTCACACTACAAACACAAGCCAGAGGCAAAGACCATACTGGTCAACACAAAAATCCTGTAACTATTAGCATGCGGCTCTGTAATTAGTGCGGAGTGTAATTGAATACAATAAAGTTGACAATAAATAACCTCTGCAATGGATCAGTGCCACCTTCTCTGTATATGTTTGCAGTTAGTTTGTGTCTTAAAAGAATATCTAGGGGTTCGCCTAAATTGTTTTATTGGTAGACGCTACAAAATGGAATGAATGACCTGTTCGTTCTGTCAAATTTGTTAAATGGGTTGATGTCAGGATTGTGTGCTCTGGGTTCACTCAGATATTGCTCTGGCTGAGAAACATGACCGGAAGCGTCTGGAGGATGACGAGGACAGGCTTTTGGCCCACTCTGCTGCCACAAAATGATAGCCTCACATGCTCATGTTGAAAGTACGGTATGCCTGCTGCATTGTTTGTCTCTTCCTGTATCTCCATACATACTCTCTTTACTTTATTCTTCTTTTTCTTTTTTTTTTTTTGTAGGTGAAACAAAAATGACAATCAGGAAGAAGTCAGGCGCTTAATGGGGAAGTCCACATTGGCCTTACATACAGCCAGAGGATCACGGAGATACTGGAAAACTCACCCAAATGGTAGATATCACACTTTGTAACATTTTGATCATCTTGTAGAGATTTCTGTACCGTATTTTCGGAGTATAAGTCGCACAAGCCAAAAAAATGCATAATGAAAGAAGAAAAAAACGTATATAACGTCTAATTTTTTGGGGGAAATGTTATTTTACAAAAATACGACACCAGAACAGGCAATTCATCTTGAAAGGCAAGTTATAGTAATAATTAGAATAGAGAACAACAGCTGAATAGGTGTGTGGTTGCGAACGTAACACATTCGGTGGTTATCAGCTACATGAGCATAAACAACGAACTGAACAGGTGTCGCGTATGTTAACGTAAATATTAACAGTTATTCACATAACTATAGCATAAAAGAACATAATATACAAGTTCACCAACTCCCATCTCACTCTAATCACTAAATCCTTTAAATTCTTCATCCTCGGTGCGCTTCTGAACAACTCCGCCAACTCCGTGGAGGTAGACGAAGCGCCGCTTCCTTCCTCTGCGTGGCTGTCGTCAGACTCGGCATCAGTTCCATTTACAATTATTCCGCTCTTTCTCAGTTGTCTTTATAGCCTAAGTTGTTAGGGTAAATGTTACATTTTACAATTGTCCCAGTGGTACAGGTGCAGCAGATGCTGGTACACAAGCCTAGGAGCGCCCCTCTAACCAACACCTGAAATATTTTAATATATAGTCACACCTGAGTAACATCCACACCTCTATCAGACTATGGAAAAAAGTGCGACTTATAGTCTGAAAATATGGTAATTGTTGTTTTTGTGTGCTTTTGTAGAACGGCGTGAGCTGTCCACAGGCCGATTTTGTGGGAGCCGACATAATCAAAAGCAAAATTTGTGGTACACGCTGGAAGACAACAAAGAGATATCTTTTTCATGAGGTAGGCTACTCCTTTACAATTAAGCTGTTGAAATACTGAAAGGACTGACTTGTTCCTGAGAAATGGATTCACAGTAGTTTTAATTTTAGGAAGAAAAGTCTAATAATCAACCAAAAGTTTAAAGACCCCCTGTTGTTGAAAGAACCCGTGTTTTAGGAATTCCTTAGCGACATGTAAGGGGCGCTGTGGGCTCTGTGCAGTGAGCATTTTACAGTTTGAGGCGATTGCTGACTAACTCTAAGGTTGGCGGCTTGAACCCTGCTCCCCCCCATTGTCATACTGCCAGTTATGTCCTGCAAGGTGACACTTCACACACCATGCAGTGGGCGGAAAGGTTCTGGATGATTCCAAAGGACCCAAACAAACATTGCATACATTTTTAACATTATATAAACAAGTCAAGGTAGTGATGTAATAAAGCAAATTGTTAAAATGCAGGTTAGTACTGGGGTTTCTGCTCAATATATCGCAACTTATCGTTTTATCGCATATCAGCAAAACGCAAAATATCCGTATCGCAAGAATCTAAATATATCGCAATAACCGCTGTGGTCCTTCCCATCTGACAGAGATTTTACACTGAAGAATCATTTCCAACCAGAGACTTAAAGAAACATGTGTTTGTGACTAAAGAAAAATGTTTAAAAAGTCCAGTTTTAGTGGTAATTTAATTAATTTAGTCACAGCTTGCATTGTTTTTATTCCTGGTTTAGTCTGTGTTAAGTTTTGATATTTGTCGCTGTTTTGACTTGAAAATACAGGAAACTTTACGTTTTGTGAAATGTAGTGATTTTTAACTTACTATGTTCGAAAAAGGTAGGCTCTATTTTCAAATATCGAATAATCATCGTTATCGCAAATTTCAACATAGTTATCGAATATTTGCAGGTTTTCGCCATATCGTGCAAGCCAGTTAGTTACAGCATTCTACTGCACAGGAAAGATGGGACTAAACAGGAAACAGGAAGTATGCCATAGTGTTAGCATTAGCTTTACCTTTAGCCTCTCACCGCCTGCACTCCAAGATTTACTCTCCCCCCTTTTTATTAAATACTTCGTAACGCACGTAATGTTTTAAATTTCTGCTACCAAAATACATTTATATCCCATATTAACGCTACATTAGGACTAGTTTAATTGGAATATGCTTTAAAAAATGTAAATATTCCAGTTCCAGTAGCACTTATTTGGAGTATAAGCTTGTTCTGACTGTGGAACTTGTTGGAGTATGATGTCCCACGCAACCGCAAAGACTGATAACATTTTCTGCTCTCGTCCCTCTTGTTTAGGTTTGTGATGACTGCATTGCTTCTGCGGCAGTAACATTGGCACAGTGTACGCGCGCTGGTGGTACGAGAAGCTCATCAACATGACCTACGGCCCCAAGACCAAGGTCATGTGTCTGTGGAGGCGCCAACGGCAAGAGACGCAGCTCAACAAGTTGTACACTAAAAAGGTTTCCGATCTGGTTTTAAAAAAACACCCGGTGGTTATTGATTAGGCGTTCACATTGTGAAGTGGTGTTTTCTGTCTGTAGTGTCGTGAGCGTATACTACTGTGTTAAAGGACAGTATGGAAGAGAGCAGCAGCCAGACAGCAGAGCACAAACCAGGTCTGTAGCACTCCGTCCCACCTTTATAAGTCTTCCTACAGTCATGGAAAACCTGGAAAAAAAAAATGCAATATACAGGTCCTGGAAATTTTATATTTGGTGTAAATTGTGGAAATTGAACAGTCTGAGTAACATTTGGCCACTACCTGATTAACTAGCGGCCTGCCAGAAAAGTGTTGAGTAGAAACGCTGTCTTCTGGCCATGTTCTCACTGCAGGAAAAGTGATATTTATCTATTTTTTTGTGTCAAATATTGAACAAAATAATTTTTTTGCGGCATATGATTAATTAATATAAGTATAAATTATCTTTAATCGTGGTGTAGGCTATATAAGTCAGTAGGATTGTGAAATAAATATTTCTGGAGAAAAGAAGCCCCATTTTTTTCTTTTTTTTTCTAATTTTTAATTTAACAAGTGAAAATTGCAGTAAAAGGATGTGTCTAATGTACCCCATTGGGCAATTTCTCTAACAATGACTGGTTCTGTTGGACGGACGTGAGAGGGGAAGGGGGAGAGAATTTTTTAGGAGTGAAGATGCCCCGAAGTGATACTAAAGTGTTTATTACGACTTACATCTGTGGGTCTCAACATTTTTCAGCTCGTAATCGACTTTTAAAGTCATCAAAGGCCAAGAGATCTACCTTATTTATTTATTTATTTACCCATTATTTCTGTAGGCACAGTGTGGTGGGCATTTATAAGAGTTGTTATTATGGCAGTGGTTAAACATGAAAATAAAAATTGAAATAACCACTATAATAAAGTCACATTTATTAACTAAAAATGATAAATGTTAATGCAACAAATTGTAAAGCGCTTTGAGTGTCTAGAAAAAGTGCTCGTATAAGACTTATTATTATATTATTATTATTATTATAGGCCAGAATGAAATTGTTAAATTGCAGTATCAATGCAGTTTATCAACCAAAGCTCAGCATTATTATTTTAGTAACATTGGTGATTGACAGGAGCTCCATGGTAAACGCTCAGGGGAGGAGTGTGTGTGTGTGTCTCTGTATGTGTGTGTGTGTGTGTGTGTCTGTGCGCGTCTATGCGTGTGCGTCTGTGTCTGTATGGCAGTCTGTGCGTTGTGTGTGTTATGTCTGTGTGTGTGTCTGTGTGTGTGTGTGTGTGTCGTGTGTGTGTGTGTGTGTGTGTGCGTACAGCCCTGACAGTGTTCAGAGCCGCTGTAAAAGCGCGAGCCACCCGCAGCCTACACAACAGATATGAAGTGAAAGTGGCTAAAAACTCTGATTGTTATTAAGTTGCTTGTATTGGGTTTAGTTCGTTAGCTCGTGCGGTTTACTCGCACTTCTGCGGGTGTCCGTGTGTTAGACCCAGAATCTCATCAGAATCGTCGATCGCGTCATCAAATGCCATAGACATAGGACTTATTTGAAAAGGCAGGGCTCCGCGATCTAAACGTACTGCCTTTTACGAGGGACGGGTGGCGGACCACTGCCTTACATTATAGTACCCATCTGTGCTTAGAAAACGCACTTTTCATTTTTGTGTAAACTGTACTGGGAGTATGAAACTACTCAGTAAACCGTATTTAGATCGGGGGGAAAACGTGGAAAGAGCTGGTTGCTTCTAACTTGAGCTGCGTCTGGTACCCGTTAGCTGTTGTCCAATTCAACGCACACTGCAGCCTGCGTCTGGCTACATTGAGGCTGATTACGTTCACACAGTCGGCGCGACAGGGGTGTCCAATTCATAGGCTGCTTCACATGCTGCATCGGGTGCATCCTTCGCGGCCCAACATATCCCATGATTCACTGCGCGCTACTTGTCGGACGTTCGAAAGATGGCAGAGGCGGAGAGAGCTGCTCAAACTCCTCTCCAGGAGTAATTAAACAAAATAAAACTTAAATAAGTGTAATTTCTGGCTCATTCTGTTATGTGACCAATGAAATAAAAGTGAATTAGCGAGCAGCTGTGGTCCTGGTTGCTAGTGACCAGTGGCGCAACGTGAGAGGAGGAGCAACTGTTGACGTACGCTCCGTGGGGACCGGACGTCCCATTTCGTCGGCCTTTGCGGTCCCACGAAGGCCACAAGACGGAGTAGCCTCCGTGTCGGACCGCGGACCTCGAAGGCTGGCAGCCGTTGAACTGGGCACAGCTTATTAGGGATAAGCTAAATGCTAACAAATTAGCGTCGCTCCCCCTTCCCCCCCCCCTCCCCTCCCAGTCCCGCAAAGGGCACACAGGGCGCGCACAAAGACAGAGAGGTACGCATCAACTCATCTAAGATCAGGGCAGAACATAGTTTAGTCTGGAAGAAACAGTGGAAACATGTTCCTTTAAAACACGTGTAAGTCATTTCAATCAGTCTGTCCAGGGCATCCTGGGCTACAGACGTAAGTTACACCACAGAGTGTGTCTGAGGAAGTGAATGGAATAAGCAGTTTAAACGCACTCTGGGTATCTAGAAAGGCGCATATAAATCTAAGGCATTATTATCTTATTATTAGTCAAAAGTCAAAGTTTGGAAAAGTCATGGAAAAATTCTTGTAAAAAAAAGTGATGAACCCTGTCTTATATGTTCTAAGGGTTTTCTTAATATGGAGTGAGGCAAAGTGCAAATTTTTGAAAAAGAAATTAGCTGTTCCAATTTGTTATCAATTTATAACCTCATTTACTACATTATTTAATGATCGGATTTATTTATTTAATCTTGGCAATTTTTTTTGGTTTCTCCATCGGAAACTTGACTAAAATCAGGACATTGTGGTTGAGCAATATTTGGCAGGCAAATACTGAGTGGCACAGAAAGGCCATCATAACAGTGTGCTTCAAGTTCTTTGTGCCGCCCTGGTCTTTAAAATAAGATTATTTTCTCAGTTGCCGTTTTTGGGCGTGGCATTGGGAGCCTGAGTGTTCAGGACACAGAAGGAACACAGGACGTCTACTGTTTGTTTCAATGGAAGCTGAACACGTCCTTCCCAGCCTTTGCCTGACGGAAAACCAATCAGCAAGAGTTTCATTAAAGCAAGATCAGTAAACTTTGTTACTTAAAACAGTTTCAGAGTCTGTGGATGGTTAAAAAGTCGTCGCGTGGGGTAAATGAAGCATCCTGCAGCGGCCCCTGGTGGCTCTGGGCTCACTAGAAAGCGGCATATCGTGGTTAGAAAAACTAAAAGGCTAGCGATGGGTTATTTCCAATTTTGAGTGGCAGAAAAAAAGTGTGTACCAATTACAAGGACGGGAAAACAAAATGAAAAGAATCACACAGGAGGTAACTGGATTGTGGAATTTGCGACAGTGATTACTGCGTAGGAGGAAAAAGCAAAACAGGCGAAGAAACAAGCAAAAGTTTACTGAGTTCGCTTCTAAACTTAGCAATGCAGCTGTACGATCTGCTTCTTGTCACTCACAGACCTGAAAAGATTACAAAGAGATGAAAAAAAACAAACAAAACAAACAAACAAAAAAACAGTATTTACATTGATTTTTCTTGACTGCAATATCTCAGTACACAGGCACGTCTTTTATTTTATTTTATTTTTTTAATAGACAAGAATTTCTGTGGGGTCTTAAAAAGTTAAAAAAAGAAAATTAAATTGTAAAGTCTGCATTTAAGGCCTTTAAAAAATAATAACATTTGCAGACAGGATCTCAGAGATTTGATGCAACTTCCTTAAACTGGTCCATTTAATGCTCAAAGGACATTTTACCAGCGTTCAGTACGAGAGCTTATGAGACTTTGCAGCACTACGTCACAACCGGTCTCAGCTTTTTGTACACTGCATTCTTAATGAAAAGGTCTTATTTTTCTTGAGCAATGGTCTTAAAAAAGTCTTTAAATTAAACTATTGAAGCCGCAGAAAACCTTAGAGCAGACTCTGTAATACTAATACTTCATCAGTTTGTACAATATCTGTGCGGTTGATAGCCTCGATGAGGGGTAAGTGCAGTTTGTATGGCAGTCGCGGCCAAATCATTTTTTGAACCCTCAGGCGGCGGGCCACAACAATGCGACATACCAGAGTTCTCTGTCATGTTCCTTGGCCAGATGTGTAACCATGACCTCTATTAGCGACGTTTCTATTTACATATCACACAAATTATACCCCTATTTGCTACATTTTTATGTGGCAAATTAGATTTAAATAGCAACATGGATATTTATTGGCTAGAGGCAAAGGTAATCATGACAGACGGAGGGCATGTGATAAATGCTTGGCTTGTTATGGTTGGAGGCAACTAAAACCATGACAGAGAGCTGTATGCTTGCAAATAGGTTCTTACAGCTCCATGAGGTATAAATGCAAATCAAGTTAAAGCAATAAATAGAAGTGGAAATTCAAACTAAAAGTTGACGAGGGCCGAGGGCACACAAGGTTGGTTCAGGGGTTGGCTACCTTGGCCTAGATATTTGTGTAGTTTTAAACCTGAACTGTTTTAAAACCTGATGCCCTCTCTCAGTGCTCTCTGGTGTGTTGGGTTGTCACATTCGCTGTAAATTTGTCGCTCTCCTGATTATCGAGCCCATTACTTTTGTCCCCCCCGTGTATAAAAGACTGATGATAATAATAAGTTTAATTTTGTTATACACATTACATTAAAAACAAATCTCAAAGCGCTCTAAAAACACTTGAATAAACAAGTTGCCACTCAACAAATAGAAGCTTAAGAATAAGCGTTTTTAAGAGGATATCTTTTAAAAAGTTTCGAAGGGTTTGTGGAGCTAAGGGGGGGAATTTCCAGGAGGGCATTTCCACAGTTGTAGTGTGCTGCTGCAAAATCTCTGTCACCTGTTGTTTTTAGTTTGGTCTTGGGCGGGGAGTAGAAGGGTTTTTTTGGGTCGAAGCAGAGTTTCTGCGGATGGTTGTGGGTCCAAGGAGTTGTTGAGGTAGGATGGACCGGTTCATGAATATAGTGGTGCCGTGAGGGATACCAGTTGTCTCTTCCAGTTGGTGCTAGTAGTTGGTTTTTGGACTTGAATGGCAGACCTGTTTTCCTAATATATAAAGGTATGTCATACGTGTTGTCCAGGTCCAGAGCTGGGAGGAGAATTCCCAGTGCAGGACATCGCAAAACTGGTGAGGGCGGTCTGCATGCAGGTCCACTCTGGAGGGAATTAATCTCAAATTTATGCACAGCAGGTAAGATTCCTCACACCTTCCACAGTGGCATGAAAACACCTTCATCCATCCTCGTCACCTCTGACCATCTCATGTCCGTCCCATCACAGTACCACTCCTCCCCATGGTTGTCCCAGAAAATATCCTCTAATTGGGAAAGATGATAAAAAACATTGATTTGAGTAGAGTCTGTTCATTCCAGTGCTTTCCTTTAGAAGGAACATTTCCCCCTTTTCTGCTTTTTTGCCTTTTTTTTTTTTGTTTTAAATTAGAATTTTAGTTTGTGTGTGTGTGTCTTGTGCAGCCCCGTACACACACGTGGAGTTGTTGACATTTGTGGTGCTCAGCCGTTTCTCTGCTGGTGGGAGGACGTGAAGCTGAGTTGTGCTGCCTGCAGTGGTTAAGACCTGACCTTGAGCTAAAGACTTTGTCATTAATAATGGCTTTCATGGTAGCAACTTGACACACTCAAGTTTGGACCAGTGCACAATGCTCATGTGTTGTCTTCACATTTGCATAGTTAGATGCTGAAGTTGTTGTTTTCTAGATAAATCTATGGGACAGCAACAAGAGAGGATCCACCATATTGGCCATCTGCTGTTTGTTACCACTGATAAACTAAAGCACAACGGATTCCTCTTGGACCATGGCAAGAAAGTGCAATAATAGGCCTACGGTTAAAAACACATTTTGCATTAAAACATGTTAATAATGCTTTAGAGATGGATATTGCTGTAACGTCGCTCTCCTGCATCTTTAAACCGTACACAGTTAAGGTTTTCATGTGGTAAAAATTATGTGGTACACCAGGGTTTTGTCCTTAGCGCAAAATTAGGAATGTTCAGGATTAACCAATTTTACTATTATTTGAGAATGATAAATATTCAGCATTATAGGATGCTGTAACCAGTTTTCTTTAGAAGCGAAAGTATCGGACAAGTCAAGTCTAAGAAGTTGTGAGTGAGACAAAGACAAAAAACTATGGCAAAGAGTGATAATTAACCTGCGCTGTTGCCATCTCCTGGACAGAACTGGGAATTGCAACTCCACTTTCTTCTTTTTATTCTGTCAAAATAACAGACGGCCTTCAGAAATTCTGGTTCAAAGCTATAAATGATGACGGAAACAATTCTGATAACAGTTTCTGTCTGGAAACCCTTCTTGAAGATCATAACCATTAAAAAAAAGAACAGAGTGTGAGGATTATGCAGTGCCTTTTTTTGTCTGGTCACTGGTATCGATATGAAAGCAATGTCACAGTGTTTTGTCTCAAAATATTAGGAGATCAAATATTGCAGGTCTTTACAATTTTCATGATTTATTAACACCACGGATGCTGCTAAAACCAGGTCCGACCAGTCAGTTCTTAAATATTTGTTATTCATTTTTTTACGCCTTATTGATTAGCTTCCAGGACCATATGGGAACATGTTAGTAAGTTAGTGACATGCATTAATAGGGCCATGGCGACTAAGCGAACATTTAAATTCCCCCTATCTGCTAAATAGTCTTTTTTGAGATATATTATACGTAATTAAGCTTGTGTTATTCACACAAATGTCGTATCATGGCTCTACGTTAGACAAATGAAAAACCAGAGCTGCGGTACCCACACAGGCACAGGACTCGCCTCTGATCATTTTAGCTCACATTTCATCTGTTAGCGTCATGTTGCTAAATTGTTCTTTATGCTCTTTCCATTCCCCACCATTGGCCAGCAGGGGCATAGGCAATAAGCCAAGCGTTCTCTGCAAAGTCGGAGTAAAAGTGTTTTCTACTAGGTCGGAATGGCGGATTGGGGACGGGTTGGTATTGAAGGTGTTGCCAACTTCCCAAAGTTGTTCCCAAAAAGCGGTCCAAAACCGTTCTGCTTCAGCACTCCTCCCTGGGGTCAGCTGGGTTCAGCGTTCTGGAGCGGTGAGAGGTGCGGCTCGGGTTTGCGGAGTCTGAATTGGGAAGAGGAGGAGAATCCTCACTCAGGCAAGAACAAGTCAAAGGACCAGAAATAAAAGGGAGAATTATTATTATTATTTTTTAATCAAAACACGTACTTGTCCTTGTGATAAACCAGCTGTATTCCTTCTAGAGGGAAGAAACTAATGTTGAGGCAACTTTTTCCAAAAATAAAGCGAGCATATAATAGCAAACAGCTGTTTCCGCGTGTAGCATACGTACGGCTCTCACTTCGACAATCTAAACGTTTCATTTTTAGTTAGACTGAAATTAAAACAGTATTAAACTCCTGGGGTTATATGTCAGAGTTAAATTGTTAAAGTGAGCAGAGGAGAAGTGAATTAATGCACGGAAAAGCTGGAGGGAAAACCTGAAGTATTCTCCTGTTTTACTGAAGCTAATCCAGGGATTTAGCCTCCAGCCTCACCAGACACACACCAGTCTCACACAGACACACACCAACCTCACACAGAAAACACCAACTCAACCAGACAACACCAGCCTCACACAGACACTACACCAGCCTCACACAGACCACCACACCAACCTCCCACACAGAGACACACCAACCTCACACAGACACACACCAACCTCACACGAGACACACCAACCTCCACACAGACACACCACCAACCTCACACAGCACACACCTGACCTCACACAGACACACACCAACCTCACACCAGACACACACCAACCTCACCACAGACACACCCACCCGTACTCCACCCATAGACACACAACAACCTCACACAGACACACACCAGTCTCACACAGCACACACCGCCTCTCACAGAAACACACCGGCCTCACACAGACACACACCCAGTCTCACCACAGACACACACCGGCTCTCACCCTTTTTTTTTTGGACAACACACCGGCCTCACCAACAGACACACATACAGTCTACACAGACACACACCAGCCTCACCACAGAACCACCAGCCTCACACAGGACAACACCAACTTCACACAGACACACACCAGTCTCACATAACAGACACACAACGGCCTCTCACAGCCACACACCCGGTCTCAATAGACAACACCGGGCCTCTCACAGACACACCACCGGTCTCACACAGACACAACGGGCCTACACAGACACACACCGGCTCTACACAGACACACACCGGGCCTCACACAGACACACACCGGGCCTCACACAGACCACACACCGGCCTCCACACAGACACAAACCCGGCGCACACAGACACCACACCGGCCTCACACAGACACACACCAGCCTCACACAAGACACACACCAACCTCACAAGGACAACCAATACCTTGTTTAAAAGTGAGTTTCAAACACATTTTTATCTCATTATAACACAGCTTTGTTGCTCTTGTGTGACGTCATGTTTGGTAACAGACCTGGGTTCCTGGAACCAGAGTCAGGAAACACCAGCAGATTTTGGGGCGACCCGTTCCAAGGACTGACATGTCCATACCGTTCTGCCGAGTGAAAAGCGCTCCCCACAACAAGGATGTCTTCCATACATTCTTTTAAACTTCTAAAATGGGAAATACTAAGGCTAAAGATTTAGTATTCAGTTACATCAAGTTTAGCTCAGAGTTTGACCATATTAGCGGATCAACCCGAGTACGAGGCCGAAGCCGACGAGCGGTTCGAACGTAAAGGAGCAGCGCTGTGAAACTACAATTCTGAAGGAACCCCTTCCACCGTACATCTGCTCCCACCGGACTTTGACTCCGGGAGACGTTCCTCGCCTCGGCCCACCTCTTGCTTGCTCTTGTGGAAGTGACGAGCTGCAGATACGGCGGTCCATCATTACGATTCGACGCAACTCCGAACATTCGGTTAAGCGTCCCGCCTTGTGTTATCGGCGCCGTGTGCTATGATCTTTAGAGTCTCGTTCCTGAGCTAGATGCCTCGACCGTCCCTCCAGTACTCCGTACTACACATGTATAGTAGTATCAGCTACCCCATACATCATACCTGGTATCTACTGGAATTATAACATAAATAAACAGATAAATGTTACCTGACATCCCTACATTGGTGTCTTTTTGTTGTCTTTTTTTTTTCCACCTCGTAAGGCATTCACGCGCTCGACGCATCTGATTAGGAACTTGAGCTCGCTCCACGTGACCTAGAGTGTAACATGTTGCCGATCCCTTTTTCACACACTACGCACGGACCTCGATTGCTCATACACGCATTAGAGGTAGCTTCACCGCACCATTTGTTCGCTCCACTCTGGTCGCACACATTATCTCCAGACAAATACAGAAGGGCACACATGCCCCCGACTCAGTGCCATATAGTATCAAACTCTAGTAACTCCATGCAATAAAACAAATGATCTGCGAACCCGCATAAAACCGGCCATCTATCTTGATATCTATCGCACGAGCTGAGAACTTATGAACGTCGGCGTCTCCTCGCCAACAATAACCCCCCAGCTTTTAACTGAGCTACAAGTTAAAGAAGTGATCAGGCATACGCCCCCCCGATAGTTCCGAACAACACACTATCAAAGGCAGAATGCATCCGGGACAGTGTAGCCGCGCGTTAGCTCCACAGTTAGCCTAGCAGTGGGGTACGGCCCTCCTTGTGTCTGTGTGCTGCAGTCGTGGCCAGTGCTCGGTGCTGGAGGAGGAGGCCATGGAGGGGCTCAGGGGCACGCACAGGTCACAATGCTGGAGCTTTCAGGGGTTAGGGGCCATTCCCTTGTCCTCTATTGCGGTGGTTTTTTGTTTTCTTTTTTTTTCGTTTTGTTTTTTGATCATTGGCTCTTTGTGTCAGTTAGCCGTTTTCTGGGGTCTGAGGCTCCTGTGCTAGCGCCCTCTGAGTGTCGGAGTGTTTTTTTTTGCTCTGTGTCGATAATAATCAAAATTTTCTCCCTATGCTCTCTCCCCTGCAAGGAAGCGGAAGGTACCACCTATGCTGTGTTTGCTTTTCGCTTCTTACATCTTTTTGTTTTGTCTCCTGTTCTTTCCTTTGTTTTATGTTTAATTTATTTTTTGGGTTTTGCTGTAAGCTGTATGGCCCAAACCTAATTTTCTGTTCCCTGTTATCATTCTTTAATAGAAATTCCATGTATGCATCATATGCGGCCATTTAAGCACCATATAAACCAAAAAAGATATGCTACCAGCCCAAATCTCTAACTCATCGAGATCAGAGTATCATTTCCTCTCATGTAGTATCGCCCCAGTATGACATGGAAACTTCTCATAGTCTGCTCTCCCTTTTGTGAGCTGCTCAAAAGCTTGCATTTCACGTCTAGTGGTTTTACTTTCCCTTTCCAACTCAAAACCAACGTTACTGCAGGGGTATTTTGTTAGATGAACTGTTTCTTTCATTGGTGTTGTTGGTTAATAATGTTGTGTCCTGTTCTGTTTGTTTTTTGTTTGTTTTTACGGTTTTCATAGAGCTGAATCACATTAAAAAAGTGCCAAACAGTGAAGGGAAGTCTTTGTCCTGGAGGAATTTGGTAATTACCACCATACTATTGATTTAGGCCTTTACTCGGCGAGCAGTAAAATCAGCTTCAGAGCCAGTGCGTTTGAGGCTTGATAAGGGGTAAACTATGTGGTGTGTAAGTGAGCGTTCTGTCACAAAATACTCAGTAGGACAGTCATATAAAAACAAAAAAAGACAATTAATAGTTTATGGCAGCTACAGGGGCGTCCCATTTGGAGTCAGTGGGTTTACACAAGAACATTTTGATTAAAAATTGTTCAATTCAGCCATCAATTCCCAACCAGTCTCCAATTTTGTGCACTGTAAAAGTAGTTTGTCTCCACTATATACTTAATATTAGCATCCAGTATTGTTCAGTTCTGCCTTTTATTGTATTTGGAGAGTGGATGTAGGTCTAATTGGACTTAGGGGCGTTTCAGACGGACAACGGAACATTCGCCGCCTGCGATAAGCATTTATACGAAAACGCTGAAGTGTGAAGAAAACTAAACTGTAGACCCGTGTTTGTACAGCAAACGGCGCTGGGGCATACACCACACCGAGAGTAAACGGCAGAAGAAATTTAGTTCCAGTCTTACCAACTACG
>JAIMZQ010000040.1:0-44115 GCA_020698575.1 Bostrychus sinensis
ACAACATGGCCCAACATCACTACGCCATCGCCACAACATCACCACACTGGCCACAACAGACCACACACACGCACAACATTGCCCATCACTACAATCCCCAAAACTCACCAAAACATTACCACAAACAATCACCAAAATCACCACAACATCGCCACAACATGGCCACAACATACCCACAACATCACCAACATACCACAACATGGCCACACATGTCCACAACATGGCCACAACATCACCACTAACATGGCCACAGCATGGCAAGCATGGCCCACAACATGACCACAACATGACCACAACATGGGCCACAGCATGGCCACAACATAACCACAACATTACAAAACATGGCCACAACATCACCACAACATTGACCACAACATGGCCAAGGGTAACATGGCCACAACATGACCACAACAATTCACCAAAAAATGCACAGCATACCACAACATGGCCACACATGGCCACAACATCACTAACATTCAACATCAACCAAACATCACCAACATTACCAAACATCACCAAAACGCACCGACAACATGACACGCTGACCACAACATGGCCACAACATGGCCACAACAATGTCCACACATTTCCACAACATCACCACAACATGGCCACACATCACCACAACATGGCCCAACATGACCACATCACCACACCATTGCCACAACATGGCCACAACATGGCCAACATCACCACAACATGGCCACAACATGACCACCTCACGACAACATGGCCACAACATGGCCCACAACTGGCAACAACATGGCCACAACATGCGCACAACTCAAAACCCACAACATGGCCACACATCACCACAACATCACCACAAACAATTGCCACACATGGCCACAACATGACCCCAGCATGACCAACACATGGCCACAACATCACACACCAACATCACCACAACATGGCCCACAACATGCATGGCCACACATGACCACAGCATGACCCAACATGGCCACAAAACATCACCACAACATCACCACACTCCCCCACAACATGGCCACATCACTACAACATACCAAAACATCACCATAACTTACCAAAACATCAACCAAAACATCCCACACATTGGCCACAACATGGCCACAACATGGCCACAAAACACACAACATGGCCACTCATTGACACAGCATGACCACAACCATGGCTCAAAACATCGCCACAACATGGCCACACATGGCCCACAACTCGCCACAACATCACCACAACATGGCCCGCAACATGACCACTCACCACAACATGGCCACAACCATGGCCACAACATGGCCGCAACGGCACAACAATTACCACAACATCAAGCCACAACATGCCAAACCATCACCACAACATCACCACAAAATCGCCATAGATAAAAAGAAAAACAACATGGCCACACATGACCACAGCATGACCCACAACTGCCACAACATCACACAACATGGCCACAACATGGCCACTAACATGGCCACAACAGACTCACAGCATGACCACAACAGGCCACAACAAATCACCACAACCTCACAACAACATCGCCACAACATGGGCCACAACATCACTACGAACATCACCAAACATCACCAAAACATTACCAAAACATCACCAAACATCACACAACCTGGTCCACACATGCCACAACATTGCCACAACATCACCACAACATGCCCTACAGCATGACCACAGCATGACTCACAACATGGCCACAGACATTACCACATCACCACACATGACCACACATGACCACAATAACCAACAACATGACCACAAACATGACCACAACATGGCAACAACATGGCCACAAACAGGGCCACAACATGGCCACAACAAAATGACCCAAAACATCGCCACAACATGGCCACACATCATAACATCACCACAACATCGCCACAACATGGCCACAACATGATCACCAGTCATGACCAACATGACCCAACATGGCCAAAACATCGCCACAACATGGCCACAACATGGCCACAACATGAACACAAGCATGACCACAACATGGCCACAACATCACCACAAACATGGCCACAACATGGCCACAACATGGCCACAAACATGACCACAGCATGACCACAACATGGCCACAACATCGGCCACAACTCACCAAAAATTACCACACATCACCACAACATGGCACACATCGCCACAACAATGGCCACAACATGACTCACAGCATGACCACAACATGGCCACAACATGGCCACTACATCACCAAAAAATGACCACAAAACATCACCACAACATGGCCACACAACATCGCCAACAACATCACTACAACATCACCAAACATCACCAAAACATTACTCAAAACATCACCACAACATGACCACAACATCGCGCACAACATCCCACAACATGGCCACAACATCACTACAACATCACAAACATCACCAAACCTTAGCAAAACATCACAAAACATGAACCCCAACATCGCACAACTCACCACAACATGGCCACAACACACGACAACATCACCAAAACATCACCAAAACATTAGCACAACATCACCAAAACATCACCACAACATGGCCACACATGGCGCCCAACATGGGCCACAACCATCAACCACAACAGTGGCCACAGCATGACCCCAGCATGACCACACATGGCCACAACATCGCCCACAGACATCACCACAACATGGCCACAACATGACCACAACAGCACGCACAACATGACCCAACTCACCACAACAGATGGCCACAGCATGGCCCACAACATTGCCACAACACATGGCCACAACATGAACCACAACATCGCACAGACATCGCCACGAACAATGACCACAGCTGACTACATACATGGGCCACAACATCAACCAAAACCTTACACATACTTCGACCACGACAGCCACAACTGACCACAACATGGCCACAAAATGGCCACAACATCACCACAACATGGCCACAACATCGCCACAACGTAATGCCACAACATGGCCACAGCTGGCACAAACATGACCGACAGCCATGACCACAACTGGCCACAACATCGCCACAAAACATCACCAAAAATGACCACAACATCACCACAACATTGCCACAACATGGCCACACATGGCACACAACATGGCCACCAACATCACCACAACATGGCCACAGCAATGACCACAACATCACCACCACATGACCACAACATTCGCCACAAACATTACCACACATCACCACAACATGACCAAAACATGGCCACAGCATGACACAGCCATGACCACAAAATGCCACAACATCACCACAACATCACCACAACATGCCGAAACATGAACACAACATCACCACAACATGACCACAACTCGCCACAACATGACCACAACTCGCCACACACATCGCACAACATGACCCAGCATCACTACAACATGGCCACACAATCACCACAACATTACCCAACATCGCCACAACATGGCCCACAACATGACCACAACATGGCCACAACATGACACAGCATGGCCACAACATGACCACGCATGACCACAACTCGCCACGAACATGGCCACAACATCGCCAACATGGTCACAACATGACCACATCACCACACCATGCCACAAATGTCCACAACATGGCCACAACATGGCCCACAACATGACCACAGCATGACCACAACATCGCCACAACATGGCCAGCAACATGACCACAACATGGTCACACATGGCCCACACATCACCACACATGGCCACAACATCGCCACAACATGGCCACAGCATGGCCACAGCATGACCACAACATGGCCCCAACATGCCACCAACATGACCACATCATGGCCAGCAACATCACCACAACATCGCCACAACATCCGCCACAACATGCCACAACATGGCCACAACATGGCCACAAGAACATCACCACAACATGGCACAGCATGCCCACAGCATGACCACAACATGGCCACAACATCCCACAACATCACCACAACATCCAACAACATGACCACATCACCACAACAGGACCACAACATCACCACAACATGGCCCAACATGGCACAACATGACCGACAAGACATCGCCACAAACATCGCCACAACATTGCCACAACTGCCCAACTGACAACAGCATTACCAACAACATGGCATACAACATTGCCATAACAACATCACCAAAAAATGACCACACATCAACCACAACAGGCCACACATGGCCACAACATGGCCATGAACCTGGCCACAACATGGCCACAACATGGCCGCCTACAACAGGACCACAGCTGACCACATACAGGGCCACACCATCGCCACAAACATCACCAAAAAAATGACCACAACTCACCTACAACATGGCCCCCCACCCAACCATGGCCAACAAACATGGCCACAACATGTCGCACAGCATGGCCCACAGCAGCCACACATGGCCCACATCATGCCACACATTGCCACAACATGGCCACAACATGTCCACAGAAACATGGCACACAATCGCACAACATGGCCACGCATGGCCACAGCATGACCACACATGGCCACAACATGGCCACACCTGACCACAGCAATGACCAACAACATCACCACAACATTACCACAACATCGCCACAACATGGCCACAGACATGACCACAACGAGCCCACAACATTTCCCACAACATCACCACAACATTTCCAGCACACAACATCGCCACACATGCCACAGCATGGGCCACAGAGCATGACCACAACATGGCCACAACATGGCCACAACATGGCCACATCATTGCCCAACATGGCCACAACTCGGCCAACAACATGGCCCAAACACGTGTGCCACAACATTACCACATACATGGCCACAACATCGCCGCCACAGCCATGCACCACAGCATGCCACAACATCACCACAACATGGCCACACTCACTACAACATCACCAAAAGCATCACCAAAACATTACCAAAACCTCACCACTAACATCGCCACAACATGCCACAAGCTGGCCACAGCATGACCCAACAACATGGCCACAACATCACCACAACATTGCCACAACATGGCCACAACATGGCCACAACATGCACCACAAACATGGTCCCACAGCATGACCACAGCAATGACCACAACATGGCCGACAACATCGCCACAACATCACCACAACTGCAACAAACATGCCCCCATCACCACAACATGACCACAACATCACCAAACAACAATGGCCACAACATGGCCACACATGGCCACACATGACCACAACAATCGCCAAATCACCACACACATGACCACAACATCACACAACATGGCCACCATGACCCACGATCACCAAACATACGCACAACATCACAACAACATGGCCACAACATGGCCACAACATGGCCACAACATGACCACACCATGACCCACAACATCGCCACAACATCGCCACAACATGCCACAGCATGACCACAACATGCACAACATGACCACACCATCGCCACAACATGACCCATCACCCCAACAATGACCCAAACATTCGCCACAACAATCACCACAACATTGCACAAAACACTGGCCACAACATGGCCACAACATGACCACAACATCGCCCACAACATCGCCACAACTAGACCACGAGCATGACCACAACAATGGCCACAACATCACCACAACATCACCAAAAAACTGACCACAACATCACTCACAACATGGCCATACAACAATTGCCACACCATGCCACAACGATGACCACAACATCGCCCAACATGACCATCAATGACCACAACATGGCCACAACTCTCCACAACATCACCCCACATGACCAAACATGGCCACAAACATGGCCACAACATGGCCACACATGACCACAACAGGCCACAACATGGCCACAACCTACAACATCACCAAAACATCACCAAAACATCATCACAACATTGCCACCACATCACCACATGGCCACAGCATGACCCAGCATGACCCCAACATGGCCACAACATCGCCCAACATCACACACCAACCTGGCCCACAACATGGCCACAACATCGCCACAAACATCGCCACAACATACCACAGCTGACCACAACCTGGCCACCACAATCACACAACATCACCTAAAAATGACCACAACATCAACCACAACATTGGCCACAACATGACCACAACATGGCCACAACATGGCCACAAAATGGCCACAACATTGCAACCACATGACCACAGCATGACCACATCATGGCCCACAACATGTCCACAACATTGCCACATACACATGACCACAGCATGACCACAAACTGGCCACAACATCGCCACAACATCACCAACAAATGACCACAACAATCACCCAACATGGCCACAACATGCCCACAACATGACACAGCATGACCACAACATGGCCAACAACATCGCCACAACATCACCACAACATTACACAACATGACTCACAACATGGCACAACATCGCCACACATCACCACAACATGACCACAACATGACACAAACATGAACCACATCATGGCCACACAGGCCACAACATTGCCCACAGACATGACCACAGCATGACCTAAACCATGGCCACACATCGCCACAACATCACCGTAACAAATGAAACCAACAACATCACCACAACATTGCCACAAACCACATGAGCCACAACCATGCCACAGCATGACCAACATGGTCCACAACATCGCCACAACATCCACCACAACATGACCACACAATGACCACACTATTGCCACAACATGACCACAACATCACCACATCATGGCCACAACATGGCCACAACATGGCCACAACATGACCACAACATGACCACAACATCGCCACACATCGCCACAACATGACCACAACCATGGCAACAACATGACCACGAACTGCCACAACATGACCACATCACACAACAGACCACAACATCGCCACACTCACCACAACATGGCCACAACATGGCCACAACACGGCCACAACATGACCCACAACAGAAATCGCCACAACATCGCACAACATGTGAACCACAGCAGGACCACAACATGGCCACAACATCAACCACAACATCACCAAAAAATTGACCACAACATCACCACAACATGGCCACAACATGTGCCACAACAATGGCCACAACATGACCACAACATAGCCACAACATGACCACAGCATGACCACAACATGCCCACACATCGCCACAACATCCCCACAACATGACCCAAACATGGCCAAAACATGGCCACACATGGCCACAGCTGACCACAACATTGCCACAACATCACCACAACATGAACCACAACATTGCCACACATGGCCCACAACATTGCCACAACATGGCCATCAGCATGCCACAACATGTCCACATGCCCACATACATGGCTCACAAACACTACAACATCACAAAACATCACCAAAACATCATCCAACATTGCCACACATCGACAACATGGCCAACATGCATTGACACGCATGAACACAACCTGGCCACAACATCGTCCAAACATCACCACACATCACCAAAAAAATGACACAACATCACCAACACACATGGCCACAACAGGAAACCACAACATGGCCACAACATGGCCACAACATGGCCCACAACATTGCGCACAACATGAACCCACAGCATGACCACATCATGGCCACAAATGGCCACACATTGCCACAACATGACCACAGCATGACCACAACATGCCACAACATCGCCACAACATCACGCAACAATGACCACAACATCACCACAACATGCCACAACATGGCCACAACATGACCACAGCATGACCACAACATGCAAAACATTCGCCACCAACATCACCAAACATGACCCACACATACCAAACATGTCCTACACATCGCCACAAACATCACCACAACATGACCACAACATGACCAAAACAACATGGCCACAACCATGCCACAACACTAAAACAACACACCAAAACCATCACCAACACATCACCACAACATTGTCCACAACATCACCACATGTCAAAGCATGACCACAGTCATGACCACAACATGGCCACAACATCGCCCAACATCACCACAACATCACCCAAAAATGACCACAACATCACACACATGGCCACAACATGACCACAACATTGCCTACAACCATGGCCAAACAATGGCCACAACATTGCCACAACATGATCCACAGCGATGACCACATCATGCCACGAACATTGGCCACAACCTGAACCACAGCATGACCACAACATGGCCACCAACATCTCCACCACATCACCACAACATACCGACAACATGACCACGAAAATGGCCACAACATGGCCCCAGCAACACTACACATCACCAAAACATCAACCAACCATCCACTACAACATTGCCACAACATCACCACATGGCCACAGCATGACCACAGCCTGACCACAACAATGCCACAACATCCGCCACAACATCACCACAACATCACCAAAAATGACCACAACTCACCATACAACAATGGCCACACATTACCACAACATAACATGCCACAACATGGCCACAACATGCCACACATTGCCACATACATGACCACAGATTACCACATCATGGCCACAACATGGCCTACAACATTGCCACACACATGACCAAAGCAATGAACCACAACATGCCACAACATCGCCAACACATCACCAACAAAATGACCACAACATCAACCACAACATGGGCCACAACATGGACCATCACTGGGCCACAACATGGCCACAACACTACAACAATCACCAAAAACATCACAACATCATCACCACACCATGGCCACAACATTGCTCTGAACTTCAGTCAGTGTTCGCACATTCTATTTAAAACAAGATCCCCTGTGTCACCTTTTTTCTCATGTCCTCTTTGTGTCTCATGTTCTCATGTGTCCCATGTGTCCTCATGTGTCCCCTGTGTCCTGTGTGTCCTCATGTGTCCCCTGTCTCTTGTGTGTCTCATGTGTCCCGTGTCCTGTGTGTCTCATGGTGTCCCCCTGTGTGTCTCATGTGTCCCCTGTGTGTCTCATGTGTCGCCCTGTGTGTCTCATTGTCCCCTGTGTGTCTCATGTGTCCCCTGTGTCCTGTGTGTCCCCTGTGTCCTGTGGTCTCATCTGTCCCTGTGTCCTGTGTGTCTCATGTGTTCCCCCTGTGTCCTGTTGTCTCATGTGTCCCCGTGTCCTGTGTGTCCCCTGTGTCCTGTGTGTCTTCATTGTCCCCTGTGGTCCTGTGTGTCTCAGTGCCCCTTTGTCCTGTGCCTCCATCAGGGCCCTCAGATCCTGGATGAAGAGAGGTCCTGATGGGAGCAGGAGCGGTTCCAGAGGCAGACCAAGACGGGACAGTCCATACCAGAGTAGGAACAGGACAAGTGGAAACATCATCCAGTCCTGGACCGGAGGGGACGGACGACCTTTCTGTCCAGACCGGACAAATGGTCCAAGACTCTTAAAACACACACAACGAGTCATGCGCCCCCAACCCCAGTCATCTCTGTACGAAGCGCTCACTTGTTTCTCATAACCGCTGTTTGGATCATGTTACTCTGTCATCTGTTGTAAAAAAAAAAAAAAAAAAAATGTATGCCTAATGTGCACTGTAAAAAAAAAAGTTGCGAAAACTCCAAAACGAAGGCAACAGGATCCTTCAAGATTTTTTGAGTTTTGGGCCAACCCAAAAGTTTTTCAACAACAAAGTTTTTTGGTTCAGCTTATTTTGAAGTTCTATGTCTAAAAATTTAAAAAATTTTAAATTTTTGCTAATTAATCATTTTTTAACGTCTCTTTAGCTTACTATCCATCGTTCATGAAAAGTAATATTAAAAATAAAAAAATTAATTCATAAAACTTTTTTTATTAAACTATTTATTTTTTCTGTGACACAACTGTAACAGAATGAATACTTCCTCCCGAATTATAATACTGCAATACTACATGACATCCACAGCCAATCAAGAACAGATCCCGTCCCTAAAGCCCGCCCCCTTTTAGATGAACGCTTGTGATTGTCCGATAACTTGAACCTGAGTGAAACTGTTTTTATTTCTGCTTTTTGACAGACCCAACTGGTGCTGCCGCCTCCCCCGACCGAGCTGGCCCTAAAGGTGAGAGCCAAAAACTCCACATCCGCACTGCGCCGGTCCCAAGCCCGGATAATGACCTGTATGACCTGTACCTGACCCGTGTGGCTGGGCCTTGTGGTCTGCGCAGAGAACGCCTGCTCCCTGCTCCCAGAACCCCGGCGGCTGCGCCAACTACACCATGATGTGGTTTCTTCGACCCGGTGCAGAGGAGTGCTCCCGGTTCTTGGTTCGGAGGCTGCGGAGGAAAACTCCAACCACCTCTTCAAGACCAGCAGGAGTCGAGGGCGGTGGCGTGGGCACCCGACTAACAACAGAACACCCCACAAACCGCCCCCCGCCGGCGCTGATGAACCGCCCCCATAAGTCAACCCCGTCACCGCCAAACCATCCCTAAGTTAATCTACCACCGTCAAACGCCCCAGAAGTCAACCTAGAAGCCGCCGACAAAACCGCCCCAGAGTCAACCTACCACCGACAGACTTGCCCATGAGTCAACCTATCCACCACCTACAACTGCCCCTAAGTCAACCTACCCTCCGTACAAACTGCCACAGAGTGCACCTACCACCAAGTGTGGGCTCGGGAGGCAACTGCCCAGAAGTTCGAACTACACCAGGCGCGTGTTGGCAAAACATGCCGCGGGAGTCCTAGGCCAGAGTTTGCCCAGGCGAACCTAGCCGGACGCGCTGACGCGAACTAAAAAGCACTGGGTGAAGGGTGAAAATATACATGGGAAGAACTTTTGTTCCTGAAGCCAGATTCGGGAACGCTATGTATTCGGCCAGGCCGAACCGAAACCAGAAT
The DNA here is from genome assembly GCA_020698575.1 of Bostrychus sinensis. Taxonomy (NCBI): domain Eukaryota; kingdom Metazoa; phylum Chordata; class Actinopteri; order Gobiiformes; family Eleotridae; genus Bostrychus; species Bostrychus sinensis. Next base: position 10,690 of record JAIMZQ010000040.1, read on the forward strand.
ATTCTCGTTAAATTTGCCGGCCAGGAGTCTGACACTCTGGGAGTTCTAGGAATTCCGCACTTGCATTCATAGGAGGTAAGCAACTCAAGAGGATCTGATAGATCGCCAGAGGCGCACCTAGTTCGAAGCAGCACTTTCTTCACGCAGTTTAAAGTGGAGGGAGCGACCGGGGAGATGTCGTTCGGCTGGTGCTGGGGGGGTATCGTCGGTATGACTGTACTCTATCTAACAGGACTAGGGTTTGCTAGTTGTCTGGCCAATAGTCCAGGTTGTACGTTCTAGGGGACCCACATATGTTTGAAAAGAAAAAGCAAAAAGAAAAAAAACTGGGATAACGTTACGCTAGGGATTGACAAAAAAAGGGGCAACAGAAGAAAGACGCAACCAATGTTGACTGTGTACTTGCGAAGTACATGAACGACGACGGGCGTAGGGATGCACCGCACTGACGACACATAAACTGAGGGGTGCGCGACCAGTGTAGTTGACTGGTACCTGACGCGTCGTTGTGACAGACACGTGCGCGCAGAGACGTCTGCACGCGGTATGGGAATAACGGGGCACGTTTATCGTACGGTGGTAAGGATTCACCTCTGTGCGGCAGTTTGTCCCAGATCTCGACCGTACCAGCGCTACAAATTCATGCATCGCTACCAGGGTGCGATGACGTTTATTTCGCGGTAGTGTATCTGGATGGGGGATTATTCAAAGTGCCATGGTCTTGAACGGATGGTAATTACCGCCAATCTAAGACTAGCGCGACGCATGATAAGAACTCGCGCATAGACGTACCACCGGGATGAAAGAGAAGTGATCACTGCCTGGGGCGGCAATATCTACCAGACTAGCAGCGGGCACTGACAGTATGTATCTGCGCGCTCTGTTATGTCAAGCTCGGGTGCCCTTAACACGCCGCGTCAGCCTCGTAACTACCTGCATGCGTACTACAACGCGGTGACTTGAGCACGCCCCAGAGTCAACCTCCGCGACAACTGCCCGCAGAGTCAACCTACACCGACAAACCGCCCCAGAGTCACTACCGACGACCAACCGCCCCAGAGTCAACTACCGCCGACAAACCGCCCCAGAATCAATCTACCGCCGACAAACCGCCCCAGAATCAACCTACCCGCCGACAAAACCTGCCCCAGAGTCAACCTACCGCCGACAACGGCCCCGATCAACCTACCCGCCGACAACCCGCCCCAGGTCAACCTACCGCCTACAAACTGCCCCAGATCAACCTTACCGCTGACAACCGCCCCGAGTCTAAACCACCGGCCGACAAACTTCCCCCGAGTCAACCTACCCCTGACAAACCGCCCCGAGTCAAACCTACCGCTGACAAACCGGCCCCAGAAATCACCTACCATGACAAACTGCCCCAGAGTCAACCTAGCCGCCGACAAACGCCCAGAATCAACTACCCCTTACAAACGTCCCAGAATACCTACCGCCCGACAAACTGCCCCAGTCAACCTACGCGCCGACAAACTGCCCAGAGTCAACTACGGCAGACAAACGCCCCAGAATCAACCTACCGCCGGACAAACTGCCCCAGATTCCAACCTACCCTGACAAACGCCCCAGAGTCAACCTACCGCTGACAAACCCCCATAATCAACCACCGCCGACAAACTGCCCCAGAGTCACTACCACTGACAAACTGCCCCAGAGTCACCTACCGCCGACAAACTGCCCCAGAGTCAACCTACCGTTGACAACCGCCCCAGAATCGAACTCCACTGCCAAACTGCCCCAGAGTCAACTACCGCGATCAGATACTTGCCCCCAGAGCAACCTACCGCCGACAAACGCCCCAGTCAACCTACCGCCGACAAACCGCCCCAGAGTCACCTACCAACTGACAAACCGCCCCAGAGTCAACCTACCCACCCGCCGCAAACTGCCCCAGAGTCAACCTACCGCCCGACAAACCGCCCCAGAGTCAAAAACCTACCGCCGACATAACAACTGCCCCCAGAGTCAACTAACCGCCTTAACCCCCCCCCCCATACTCAGAGTCAACCCCACACCTTTTACATATTTACAAAAATGACAGAGTCCCGTTTTGGTGCCGTCCTGCGGCGACATTTTGAACAAACTTTGTGAATTAAATAAAGCAATAAAACTGTGAGGAAAACCTGAAGAGCCCCTGTGTTTCTTATGTTCTGTGGGCTTGGTTCTAAGCTCTGGGACAGGGCTCAAATGTTGGGGTCAATAATGCAGGGCTTTAAACTTTTCGGCGTGGGGGAGGAAGTTTGTCCCAAGTTGCGGGGCGAGTGCAACAGCTGTGGCCTTGGGTTTGCAACATAAAATATTGCTTTAAAATCATTATCACTCTGCGAACATGATGCCAGCGCATGTTCACGCTGCAACATGAGTCCGTAGATTATCACTCTCCAACATGAAGCCGTGCATTATCACGCTGCAACATGAGCCGAACATTATCACGCTCCAACTGAAGCCTTGCATTATCACGCTCCAACATAGGCTGTGAATTATCACGCTGCAACATGATGCCGTGCTTATCACGCTGCAACATGAGGCCGCGCATTACCACGCTCCAACATGCGCTGTGCATTATCACGCTGCAACATGAAGCCCGTGCATTATCACGCTGCAACATGAGGCCCGTGCATTATCACGCTGCAACATGAGGCCCAAGCGCATTACCACGCTTGCAACATGAGGCCGCGCAAAACCACGCTGCAAACATGAGGCCGTACATTATCACGCTGCAACATGAGACCGTGCATTATCACTCTGCAACATGAGACCGTGCTTTATCACGCTGCAACATGAGACCTGTGCATTACCACGCTGCAACATAAGGCTGCGTATTACCACTCTCCACATGAGGCCGTTCATTTCACCTGCAACAACTGAGACCGTGCATTATCACGTCTGCAACATGAGAACCGTGCATTATCACGCTGCAACGAGGCGCGCATTATCCACGCTGCCAACCATAAGCCGTGGCTTATCACCTGCAACATGATGCCGCGCATTATCACGCTCCAACATAGGCCGTGCATTATCCGCTCCAACATGAGGCCGTGCATTATCACCTGCAACATGAGGCTGTAGATTATCACGCTCCAACATGAAGCTGATTATACACGCTGCAACATGATGCCGAACCTTATCACGCTCCAACATAAAGGCCGTGGCATTATCACGCTGCACATGAGGCGCGCATTACCACGCTGCAACAATGGGGCTGTGCATTATCACGCTGCAACATGGGGCTGTGGCATTATCACGCCTGCAACATGAGCTGTTGCATTACCAACCTGCAAACATGAGGCCGTGCATTATCCGCTGCAACATGGGGCCCCAGTGACATTTATCACTCTGACAACATGAGACCGTGCATTATCACGCTGCAACATAGACCGTGCATTCTCACGCTGCAACATGGGGGCCGTGCATTCATCACGCTGCAACATGGAGCCGTGCTTCACGCTGCAACTGAGGCCGCGCTTGTCATGCTGCAACATGGGGCCGTGCATTATCACGCTGCAACATGAGGCTGTGCATTATTTCCCCTGCACTGAGGCCACGCATTACCACGCTGCAACATGAGGCCGCCAAAACCGCTGCAACATGAGGCCGTATCATTATCACGCTCCAACATGAGACCGTGCATAATCACGCTGCAACATGAGGCCGTGCTTCTCACGCTGCAACAATGAGGCCGGTGCATTACCACTGCTGCACAGGAGGCGCGCAAAACCACACTGCAACATGAGGCCGCACATTATCACGCTCCCAACATGAGCCGTGCATTATCACGCTGCAACATGAGACCCGTGCATTAATCACGCGTCCAACATGAGGCCGCGCATTACCACGCTGCAACAAGAGGCCGTGCATTATCAATCTGCAACATGAGGCCGCGCATACCACGACTCCACCATGGAAGCCGTGCTTATCACGCTGCAACATGAGGCCCGCGCATTACCACGCTGCAAATGAGGCCGTGCATTATCACGCTGCACATGGGGCCCGTGCATGTATCACGCTGCAACAATGAGCCGCGCATTAATCACGCTGCAACATGATGCCGTGCATTATCACCTGCAACATAGGCCGTGCATTATCACGCTGGCAACATGAGGCCGCGCAATTACCACGCTGCAACATGGGGCCGTGCATTATCACGCTCCAACATGAGCCGTGCCATTATCACGCTGCAACACGAGCCGGCCATGCTTATCACGCTGCGACATGAGGCCGGTCCATGCATTATCACGCTGCAACGTGAGGGTGATGGTCGTGATGATGGCACAACAATGGTCCTCAGGATCTCATCACAGTCCTCTCTGTGCATTCAAAATTCCATCAGTAAGCTGTGTTTTGTGGACCCATAACATTCGCCCTGCCCATACATAACCTCACCACCACCAGGGCCGCCCCTCCATCCCAACACTGACATCCAGCAGACTGCTCACCCACACAATGCCATACACACTGTCTGCCATCTGCCCTGTGCGGGAACAACCGATTCATCCTGAAGAGAACATCTCTCCAAAGTTCCAGACCCATGGAATGTGAGCATTTCCCCACTCATGTTGGTTACGATGAACTGCAGTCAGGTCGAGGACTCGATGAGGACGTGAGCTGCAGATAGCTTCCCTGAGATGGTTCTGACATTTGTGCAGAATTCTTTGGTTATGCAGAGCGCATTGTTGCAGCAGCTGACAGGTGGCTGGTCTTAATGATCTTGGAGGTGAAGATGCTGATGTGGAGGTCCTGGGCTTCTGTCGTCTGTGGTGTGAGGCCAGTTGAGTACTGCCAAATTCCTTGAAACGCCTTTGGAGATGGCTTTATGGCAGATTAAATGAACTTTCCGTTCAAGCAACAGCTCTGGTGAACATCCCTAGCAGTCAGCAGCAACTGCACACTCCCCGTCAAAATCTGTGGCTTTGTGCTTTGATAAACTGCAACATTTTAGAGCTGCCTTTTTAATGTTGCCCAACCTAAGGCACACCTGTGGCAGTTTCATGCTGTCTGAGCAGCATCTGATGTTCCTTATAACACAGTAAGTACCATGTACTGAATATTTCTAATAGCTTTGCGTATTACCATTAAACTTATATTTTGATGTAAATACTGCTAAGGTTAATACGCTTCAACATTAGTAATAATAATACTTTGGTCTATTGGTGATGTTTTTTCTCCTTTCACGTTAAGGTCACCCTACACTTAGGTGCATTGCTTATTCCTAATATGGCACACATAATGACTTGCTGACAAGTTTTTCAGACCCAGAGAGTTGGCGCGGGTGGCTCCTTGTCGTGTGTGGATGCCAAGAAGATAAGACTCGCAGAAAGTGCGAATTTTTCGTGGCCCTGCCCAATGCACGAAAGTTACTCCAAGAAAACCAGATATGCTTATGCAGAGATCGTCCATACATCTTCATACGTAATATAAAAAGCTTAGGACCTCCTCTTTGATGCTACACCAGAAATGAAGCAAATTCTTACGAATGGTTACCCCGACGTGATGGTGGGAAGATCTCCTAGAGGACCCATTGAACCATTGGCAGAGTTTGGTGGACTGAGTCCCAGTGACAACCAGGGCCCACAAATAAGTATCAGAATCTTTTTATAAAATTTCTGCATAGCTTAGTTTTTATTTCATAGGGTTTCACTGTCCAGAACTTGTATTTTCTCAGTCCTTGTAAATTTAGACACTGTATATTAGTTAATTGAGTTGAGTTTCTACACACTTAGGTGGCAATAAGCACGTTAGGAAAAGTAAATGAGCCGACAAAAATCTACCTTGACTGGGTGGCGCATAGGGCCCGGTCACAGACTGACAATAGACTCGGTCTAGTTTGGGTCTCTGTTTCCTTATTATAGGGCCAATACTGAGTAGGACACATTAGCAGTGTCTAAATCCCAGCTCTGAAACGAGACTGCGTAGGCTCCCCGTGACAGTAGGACTGTTGGTTTTAAACTGAAATCACACAGGATCTGATAGAACCCCGCCCTGCACAGACGCCAACGTCCTCTGTGTAGAAACTTGGGACAAGGTCAGATCCTGAGGGTCTCTGTGTGGTGAAAAGTGTTAGATCATACATTAGGATTTACATAAAATAAATTTGTATTCCCAGCGGTTTTGAAGTACAGATGTGTAAATGTGGACTTGGTGACAGACAGTGACAGGACACATGTAGGGAGAGACTAAAAGTACTGTGTTACTGTACTGGAGGGAAAGTTTAGATATTTCTCCTTTATACTTAAGTGCTTTTGGGATAGATCATTTACTTCTACTTAGGTAGATTTTGGAGCTGGTATTTGCACTTTTACTTCACTAAATTTTTTAAAGATTTTTTAAAAATTGATAACAAATTGCAAGATTACATCTAACTTTCTTTATTCATTTCCAGAATTAAGACTTCATCATGTTTCAGCTTGAATTTGTGCATTGTACTTTTTACTTCTACTTAAAAGTAGCTTTGTTAAGCAGCTATTTAGAGCGCTAATAGTTTTACTTGAAAATACTTTTACTTTGGTGAAGTTGGGGTTTTGTTTTTTTTTTTTTTTCTGTGCTCTTATTTGAAAAAAAATAAAATATAGTAAGACTACTTCCCTCCACCGCTGCAAAGTGGGACAAGACAAAACACCAAAACTTAACACAACGATGACAAAAGAGAGTGGTGCTTTAGATTATGTTTACTGTGACAGAAAAAAGAAAAGGAAGCAAGAAGTGAGAGAAAGTTTGTGAATTGTGTAAAAGAGAGCAAGCAGGTTTGTTTGGGACTAGAACAGGTAATAAACATTCAACTGTGGTCCCATGCTGCTGGGGACTCCACTTTTACCTAAGAAATACTTTCCGCACATTAAAAATAAGAAGATGTTAAAGAAAATGTTTACATGCTTTACTTGTGTTATTTGAAATAGATAATGTCAAATTTCTTGATCATATATATTAAAAATCATAATAGGGCTTACTTTAACACAAGAAAAAACACCCCTGTGGCAGTAAATGGTTTGATCCATGACTGCTCCTCCCCTCGCTCTGCGTACAGATGCAGTAGGTACAGACTGTGGGTTTAGGACGCTTTGTCACAACGTGCTTAAAACAACCAACAAACAAACAAACCAAACAAACAAACAAAAACCCAACTTTTTTGACACAGCAGACTGCAATATTAGGCCATCTCAAGCCAAATAGTTCTGAACTAAAATAAGTTTGTTTGGACAAAAATTGATGAAGCTGACGGAGTAGAGTTAGAAGACGTCAGAAGAGATCTAATGACATTTACATCGCAAAAGTTGCTAAACAGTGCTAACATTAAGGCTAAGATAAAACATCAATTTCTTCAGTAAAGAATGAGAGGAGGCAGCCTCAGTCTGTGGAAAGGGCCTGCGCTGGTTTTTTATCTCTAGGTCTAGTTGCTTCAAAAAGGAGGAAACAGCCCATTTTTACTTTAATCTCCTTAGATTCTGTGTGTGTGTTGTGTTCGTGTAAAGGCATCACATGTGGGGACTTTAAACGCCTGAAACGCCTGAGGATGGGTCACATGTACTTTTTCTCAGAAGTCCTCTCAAGCCACAAACCGAGAAGTGTGAGAGTATGAACCTATTTACACACTCCATGTACTGCAGTCCATCATAGGACACCATGTTCTGGTAGGGTGTATTACTAGGTCCCCATAAGACCAGCGCCCTCAACATGTTGCTGGATGTACTGCATCTTGTTATAGGTGTTTTTTGTATTACTTCAATATTTATATTTTTATAATTTTACAAACAAAGAGAAATGAGTTTAATAATGTTAAGGTTATGTTATGTGTTTTATCATTTGTTTTCTCAAAGTTAAAATTGTGCAAGTAGTAGTATATGGTAATATCCTTTTGGGGGGGGGGGGTAGCCCCCCTCCTCCTTGTGACCTCTCAGTGACGCCCTTGACCGTGACTCTACTCTCCCCTTAAACCCATGCCCTCCTCCCCCGAACGCCTTTGTTCATGTGTCCACAGTACATCCTCCAAGTCAGTATGTCCTCTAAAGATACAATGGTGTACTGTTGGAGGTTATTATATGTTGTTGCAGGAGAACGGTCCAATACATTGGCCCTCTGTCCTGCAGAGATAACCCATGTTTTTTGTTGGAGAGTAAGTGGTAGCTGACCTGTGTATGCGGACACTGGCAAGTTGTTCAAAAACTATACAGGAGAAATGTCTTAAAAAGTGTTATTAATGAAGGTCCTTTAAAACTATGACTGTTGTAGTGTCACAAACCCACTCGCTATTGATCATATGAAACTTTTGTTTTTGATATCTGTAATTGGTGTATGTTGGCCATGTAATCAAGGTTTTCAACACATAAGCTGGTATAGTTACATCTGATGAGAAAATCTTACAAAACACATTAGTGATAAGCGGTTTATAATAAGAGTTAAAGATAAGCCTGAGCTTTAGCCCCCATACTAATCAAAACTGTGTAAAACTGTGTACTGGTGTAAAACAACTTTAAGGATGTGTTATATTTAGCCAGAAAAGAGGTCCTTTACTTAAATTTGATACTTTTCTCTCTTAGTTATTTTTCCGTAAAAAAAAAAAGGTTATTTTGATAGTGTGTCACTGTTTTTTCAATCTAGACAAATGTAGTTCGTCAGTTGTTAACGGCTATAGTTTGTAAACAAAATGCACAGTTTTTAATCCACGGGGTACATTCAGTAAAGAGATTAGACCTCATTTTTAAAAAAGAAGAAAGATAATAAAGAGGGAAAAACATATTTTGGTGGTGGCTCATGTTGCCAGTTTGAAAGTGGATCAATTAAGAAGATAAATATGACTAAAAAGAAAGAGGACATGTTTAGATGAGGACACAACTGATCAATTTTACTGAATAAATGTTATTCCCGTTGTTACAACTTTAAAAGTGTTTATGATAATGCAGCAGTATTTGTTAACAACTGTACGATAAGGGTTTGTTGGAGCTGAATGAAATAACTGTAAGTATTATATGTTTACATTTAAAGAGGAAAGAAAGGTTTTTTTGATTGTATTCACTGTTTTACATTTTACTGAGACATAAACTGATCTTTACTGGGGAATAAAAATGTAATACTGTATGTTAACTTCTCCCTGTGATGTTTGTGTCTCTTGCTGTCGTACTTGAACACATCACTGTGTAGTGAGTACTAACACTGTGTACACAGCACTGGTATGAAGTACAAACTTTTCCCACTTATCTACAAGGTTTTAGAATGATACTAAATCTAAAAAAAAAAAAAAAAAAGCATCTATGAGGTGTATTTTTCCTCATCAAATGTTAAATGCTCGTGTCAGCAACGTGTGTCCCAGTTGATTAGATAAATATTTGATAAGTCTAGCGCTAGTCAAATGAGTTTACTTGTTTCAGTCACACTGCACAATATATCTGTCATAAATGCACATAAACACTTGATGTTAGACAATAACACCCAATGTGTTTTTATTAACAATTCCCTTTTTTTTTCTTCTGATTATTATTATTTTTAATGTAAGTAAATAATACCAAGGTGTGAGTCTTCAACCAAAGCACATGTTTTTATTCAGATCATAGAACTGTTTAAAACAAGCTCGGGACATTTCAGTTTTTGTAAAATAAAAATTAAAAATTACACATTATTCCGTAAATGTTTTTACTCCTTTTCTGATCTACTGACACAGTAATATTCATCTCTATAGTATACAGTGTTGTGTAATGTAAATGGACTGTTACATCTGACAGTGATCACATGAAGTCATTCATTTACCACTGCACACCGCTGATGTGGCACAGTACCTCACACATTTTATGTATAAGTATATTCTTATACATATTTTTATAATTTCTATCGTATTTGCATGTTTATTTAAAAAATGCCTTTTTGCCTCTTGTAAGTTATTATTGTTTATTTACAGCCAGAAATTTATGTGGTGTTCAGTGTTGACATCAAAGAAAGAATTTCACTGCACAGGAAACACACGATAAATAAATAAACTTGAATTTCTTGAATCTAAATTGAGTAAATCTATTATTTTTAGATAAAATCCATGGGTCCTTTGATATTTTTACCTTATGGTAATTAATCTACTGTTTCCCATGTAGCATAGTCTCAGTCACAACCCAGAACAACTTCATATCAACTCTTAAAATATCCTTTTTTGTTGCTTTCGTTACCAAAAACATAATTATGGTTTATAAGAGACAATTGTAATATCACCAGTTTTGAGCAGCTTTTATGTTTCCTTTCTAGCATCTTCCAAATTTTAAATCTCAAGCAAAGCAAAAAGTTTACAAACATCATTTAATGAAAATAATAAAAGATTTTTGGAGCAATCACAGAACCCTGTGGTACCCACAGACTCCAGTCTAATCCTAATAATGTATTGTCTGGTGAACAGTTTCACCTGATACCAAACCTTTTTACACAATTTCTTTGTACTTGGCTATGTTGACAGTATGATTTTTTTTTTTTAATTTTTAATCCAAATGAATGTATAACCTATTGAATATTTGTCATTATCCAAGCAGAGAATAACCGCCACTAAGAGGCATAATGCATTATTTATTATTTATTTATTTTTTACCCTAAATCTACATTTGTTGTCATTATTTTAATGTTAAATTAGTTTTCATTTTATTATTGAAACTGAGGTGGAATTATTCTTGTAAATCTTTCTCATTTTCACTAATTACTTTTTAGTATCCTTTTCATAAAACAAACTGCTTTGTCATTTATAGTTTCCCTTTTGCACACATATCTACTGCCAGGACATTAGTGTTGGTTATACACTTCTAACTATTTGGGTAATGAACAACTTAGGTAAACTACACAGCAACACAATTTTTTTTGTTGTTGTCTTTGAAACCCCAATTATTATCCAGTGTCGCCAAGTCCTATACCATTTCCATGCGTGGGCTATACAAATACCCTTTTTTCAGAAAAAACGTCAATAATATCACTTAACACTTTTGCCTGATGGAATGTTGTGAAATACTTTTTTTTTCTAAGTGCAGCACATTACTGAGTTCTCCTGCTGGGTCAATTACAGATATTAAGACATTTTAAGACACTTTTTATTTTAATACAAATATTGCAAGCTTACATACAAGACTGAGTCCTTACTGCTTGTTTTTATTGCCAGTATTTTTGGTATACAATTTAGAAAAAGTTCAAAGATATTATACAGATGTTCTGTAAATGCAATATAAAAATATACTTGACTTTTTCTCACTATGTATCTGTAAAGTCTAGCACTTGTTCACATCATCTGAATTAAAATAAAAAACCATACAGTTATAGAGTTGGACATAAAAAAGCTTTTTCTTAGTTTTTATTAAAGAAATAATAACCTTCTGACACAATTGGCTCAACTAATACAACAGTCACATCTCCTTTATAGCAAGCACTAGGACTGTGGATGTTAAAGATTTTAAACATTCATTGATTTATTCAGTTCTGTTGCCATTTTTAACACAAATTAGTCATATTACATGAAACATTATAATTATATACACACACTAAAAAACAGTAACACCAGACTTATCTGAAATGACTTGAGGTTAAGAAATCTCAGCTTTTAAAGTAACAAGGCCTGATACTATACACTTTGGAAAAAATAACAATATTTATATGTAATGTATTTGTTTTATTGTAAGAAAAAGGTGTCCATATTCTGCTATTTCAGCATTTTTTTCTTTATTAGATGTTTATTTATATATTTCAATGCCCGTCAAGCTCGTGATTTTGGTTTTAGTAAACTCAGCGTCGCTGTTGGCCTGGGTGTTGGTCGTTATGTGGCAACTTGTTACAAGTTCACTTATTTTGTTTTGGTTCTTAACAAATCCAGGAGTTTTTGTTCAAGTCTTTGAAGTTCTTCTGACGGAGCATCCTCCCATCATGCACCACAGCTGTAGTCTCAGTACCCATCATGCACCACTGCTGTAGTCTCAGTACCCATCATGCACCACTGCTGTAGTCTCAGTACCCATCATGCACCACAGCTGTAGTCTCAGTACCCATCATGCACCACAGCTGTAGTCTCAGTACCCATCATGCACCACAGCTGTAGTCTCAGTACCCATCATGCACCACAGCTGTAGTCTCAGTACCCATCATGCACCACAGCTGTAGTCTCAGTACCCATCATGCACCACAGCTGTAGTCCCAGTACCCATCATGCACCACAGCTGTAGTCTCAGTACCCATCATGCACCACTGCTGTAGTCCCAGTACCCATCATGCACCACTGCTGTAGTGTCAGTACCCATCATGCACCACTGCTGTAGTCTCAGTACCCATCATGCACTACAGCTGTAGTCTCAGTACCCATCATGCACCACAGCTGTAGTCTCAGTACCCATCATGCACCACTGCTGTAGTCTCAGTACCCATCATGCACCACTGCTGTAGTCTCAGTACCCATCATGCACCACTGCTGTAGTCTCAGTACCCATCATGCACCACTGCTGTAGTCTCAGTACCCATCATGCACCACTGCTGTAGTCTCAGTACCCATCATGCACACAGCTGTAGTCTCAGTACCCATCATGCACCACTGCTGTAGTCTCAGTACCCATCATGCACCACTGCTGTAGTCTCAGTACCCATCATGCACCACAGCTGTAGTCTCAGTACCCATCATGCACCACAGCTGTAGTCTCAGTACCCATCATGCACCACTGCTGTAGTCTCAGTACCCATCATGCACCACTGCTGTAGTCTCAGTACCCATCATGCACCACAGCTGTAGTCTCAGTACCCATCATGCACCACAGCTGTAGTCTCAGTACCCATCATGCACCACAGCTGTAGTCCCAGTACCCATCATGCACCACAGCTGTAGTCCCAGTACCCATCATGCACCACAGCTGTAGTCTCAGTACCCATCATGCACCACTGCTGTAGTCTCAGTACCCATCATGCACCACAGCTGTAGTCTCAGTACCCATCATGCACCACAGCTGTAGTCTCAGTACCCATCATGCACCACTGCTGTAGTCTCAGTACCCATCATGCACCACTGCTGTAGTCTCAGTACCCATCATGCACCACAGCTGTAGTCTCAGTACCCATCATGCACCACAGCTGTAGTCTCAGTACCCATCATGCACCACTGCTGTAGTCTCAGTACCCATCATGCACCACAGCTGTAGTCTCAGTACCCATCATGCACCACAGCTGTAGTCTCAGTACCCATCATGCACCACAGCTGTAGTCCCAGTACCCATCATGCACCACTGCTGTAGTCTCAGTACCCATCATGCACCACTGCTGTAGTCTCAGTACCCATCATGCACCACAGCTGTAGTCTCAGTACCCATCATGCACCACAGCTGTAGTCCCAGTACCCATCATGCACCACTGCTGTAGTCCCAGTACCCATCATGCACCACAGCTGTAGTCCCAGTACCCATCATGCACCACTGCTGTAGTCTCAGTACCCATCATGCACCACTGCTGTAGTCTCAGTACCCATCATGCACCACTGCTGTAGTCTCAGTACCCATCATGCACCACAGCTGTAGTCTCAGTACCCATCATGCACCACTGCTGTAGTCCCAGTACCCATCATGCACCACAGCTGTAGTCCCAGTACCCATCATGCACCACAGCTGTAGTCTCAGTACCCATCATGCACCACTGCTGTAGTCTCAGTACCCATCATGCACCACAGCTGTAGTCTCAGTACCCATCATGCACCACTGCTGTAGTCTCAGTACCCATCATGCACCACAGCTGTAGTCTCAGTACCCATCATGCACCACAGCTGTAGTCCCAGTACCCATCATGCACCACTGCTGTAGTCTCAGTACCCATCATGCACCACAGCTGTAGTCTCAGTACCCATCATGCACCACTGCTGTAGTCTCAGTACCCATCATGCACCACAGCTGTAGTCTCAGTACCCATCATGCACCACTGCTGTAGTCCCAGTACCCATCATGCACCACTGCTGTAGTCTCAGTACCCATCATGCACCACAGCTGTAGTCTCAGTACCCATCATGCACCACAGCTGTAGTCCCAGTACCCATCATGCACCACTGCTGTAGTCTCAGTACCCATCATGCACCACTGCTGTAGTCTCAGTACCCATCATGCACCACTGCTGTAGTTTCAGTACCCATCATGCACCACAGCTGTAGTTCCAGTACCCATCATGCACCACAGCTGTAGTCCCAGTACCCATCATGCACCACAGCTGTAGTCTCAGTACCCATCATGCACCACAGCTGTAGTCTCAGTACCCATCATGCACCACTGCTGTAGTTCCAGTACCCATCATGCACCACTGCTGTAGTCTCAGTACCCATCATGCACCACAGCTGTAGTCTCAGTACCCATCATGCACCACAGCTGTAGTCTCAGTACCCATCATGCACCACAGCTGTAGTCCCAGTACCCATCATGCACCACTGCTGTAGTCTCAGTACCCATCATGCACCACTGCTGTAGTCTCAGTACCCATCATGCACCACAGCTGTAGTCTCAGTACCCATCATGCACCACAGCTGTAGTCTCAGTACCCATCATGCACCACTGCTGTAGTCCCAGTACCCATCATGCACCACAGCTGTAGTCTCAGTACCCATCATGCACCACAGCTGTAGTCCCAGTACCCATCATGCACCACTGCTGTAGTCCCAGTACCCATCATGCACCACAGCTGTAGTCTCAGTACCCATCATGCACCACTGCTGTAGTCCCAGTACCCATCATGCACCACAGCTGTAGTCTCAGTACCCATCATGCACCACTGCTGTAGTCCCAGTACCCATCATGCACCACAGCTGTAGTCCCAGTAAAGCTCCTCATCCAGTTTGACCTCTTTTTAAAACAACTATTGTTTTTTTTTTTTAATATTTCAAATATTTCAGGTAATCTTGAAAAATGTGCTCTGAAGTAGTTTAGGATGTAGTATTCAAACGTCCTGAGGACTCTAGGCGTTCATAAAATGTCTTTACCAGCCCTGACAATATAAATCAGTGGTGTAGTTTATATTTTTGTAGTGGGTACTGTGGTGATTTCCGCCTCATACACAGCAGTGTTAGTGTCGCTTCATAACAGCTTGTTTTGGGGCTTGTAGTTTTTAGTGTTTTAGGTGTTTTAGTTTAGTTATGTGATATGGTAACATGTACTGTACCAACAACAATGTTACATTCCATATGAATGGCATAGGTTCTGGTGATTTATTATTATTATTATTTTTTGATGGGTTATAAAAAAATACTGAGCCAGGTGATGTAGTAGCCGCCATCTTGGATAGGTCACTGCTTTTCAGCGACTGAAACAGCTACAGGTGTTGTCTTTGAATCTATCACCAAACAAAGTTTGTTCACAAACGCAGGAGTTGGAGCGCAGATGTGAAAAACTGTCAGGTGCTCTGATTGTAGCGGTGTGATCAGGTGATTAGATAAATGACATGAAACAGAGTGTATCAGACAGATGTGCTGTCTGTGTGTCTGACCAGAAATGTGCCCACCCAGTTAACCAAACAGATCCATACAGACGCAATGGCACTGTTGTTGATCAAAACAGACACAGATAGATCCAAATAGCAATTTCTCAAGTTACCCCTCAGGCCCCTCCTAAAAAATCCCACTCTACCTCTGAGGTCACTGGGTCACATTTGAACATTTTAAACATGTAATCATTGTAGATATCAAAAGTGAATAAATTTTCATTGCTTTAACTCAAAATGCCAATTTGTTTACATAATTCCAGATGATTATAAACAAAACATGAATTATTTATTATTTTAAAAATGCTGATGGGCTGCACAGCTGCAATATTACAGTTTCAACTTGGGCAAAATAAACCTTAACTTCTTTTTCCTCTGCTAAAAAAAACACAGTTTCAAATGAAGTGAGTCTTATTGTTCAACCTGGAGCTGCTTTTGTTTTGGTAAATTTGTAATATGCCCTTTTTATCAAACCTCAAACAAACCTTATTTGTGATTTTTTTTTTTTTTTTTGTAGAAGAACACCATCTTGTTTTACAAAAACTGTATCAAACCAGATTTACAAACGTGAGGCACCTGTGTTATTTTTTCTGTGATTAGTAAGGAGCACAGATTAAGTCCATATGAAAAGAACATTGTAAGTTTTGATTTATTAACTTCACAGCCTGTAGTCAGCTTTGCAATATCACAGCATTGCCCACAGTCTGAGCAAATAGAAGCCAATATCTCCCATCAGCCACTGCACTAACAACTCTCCCTCATGCAGCAGCAGAAACAGAAACACTACAGGTCCACTAAAGCAGAGAGGAGTCAGTCTGTTTCATAAATGATACACACACACACACACACACACACACACACACACACACACACACACACACACACACACACACACACACACACACACACACACACACACACACACACACACACACACACACATACACACACACACACACACACACACACACACACACACACACACACACACACACACACACATACACACACACACACACACACACACACACACATACACACACATACTGGTTTTTATGTCTGATGAGGACCAACTTTTTAATCATCACTTGTGGGGACCACCCTTTCTAAAGGTTGTAGCGGTCTGTAAAAAATCAGGGATGAGTACCATAGCATTGTTAGCCTATACACAACTGCAAATACCTCAATTGGTGTAATAATGTCCTGATCGTGTGCAATGGGGACATATGAAAAATCGAATGAACGTGACTTTTAGGAACCACATTTGCATAATTCACACATATCCGTTTAACTCATGGGGACAAATTTGCATAATTCACACAATATTTCTTTTAACTCATGGGGACCAATCCAAAATAAATAATACACTACTAATGACAAATAAGAGGCATTTCTGTGAAGTTAATCCCTATAACTGTTTTTGCCCATATTTAAGAGATCAATTTATGCAGATATGCACTGAGGCAAAGCTTCACTTTTGCATACCTTGGGCAGGTCAACAAAAAAGAAAGATTGCATGACATGCATTGATCTTGAGACAAATCAATGAAATTGTACTTTTAAAATTCTTCCCTGCAACATATTTTCATTCAAGACAATGTGAACAGTTTGAATAACAATTTTTAATAGTGTAAAGGTAACCCATAACACTTAGTGACAGCCACTACAACATCTGATAATTGTCACCGTAAATCTAGTACTTGAAATGAATTCAAATTTAAATGATTTAATCATTTACAGTGGTACAATAGAAAAGAATTCAATAAATCACACTGATCTATGGTTTCTCGCAATGAAAATGAATGGCCTATGACTGAAAACCTTGTTAATCCTTTATTTTTCAAACTTGGAGTATTGGATATACTAATACTAATAATACTCTTTTAAACATTTTTACTTCTGTTATAAAAAAAAAACTTCAGTAAAAAGTAATAAACAAATAGGCCTATGGCAATATTTTTCCTCATGGCAAGTTTTACTTTGATTTTACTTTTAATTTGACTTTCAACTTTGACCTTTAACATGTCATATGCTCAGTGAATTTTAACTAAAACTACAATAATTTCTTAAGTGTTTATACCAACCAATCACATCCACTGTAAAATCTACAAAAAATAGGAAGTGCCTTTTGGCATGTATACAGATCTATGGTCTGTGTATAAAGTATAATTCATTTGCATTTGTCAAAGTTGATGAATGAAAATGCTTGTTTTATCAGATATTTCTCATTTCTCATTGTAAAACTTGGTAAAACAAAATTGAAAAAAGGAAGACGTGAAGAAAAAAGGGTTGCCTTCAAAAATAAAAGCCTGAGGACAAACTATTAGCATCCCATCTGGCTCAGTAATTGTGTTTATTATTTAATTGTGAAGGCAACGTTTTATTTGTGTCTGCTTAATGCTAATTATTTATTAAATTATCATTATCATTGAAAAACCCTTGTTATTTTAAGAAAATATTAATTAGGTTGCAAGATATGTTTTAGCCTATAGTAGCTCAGTATGGTTCCGCAACAGTGGCTGATGGTAAATTTTGAAGCAGAACCGTTTAAAGCACAGCTACTTAAACGTTTGTATTAAATGATAACTTTATTTTTTTAAGCTAAATGCCTCATCCTCTGCTCTGAACCAACTGTTTATACGGGGCTCTATGGCAACCAACATGAGGTACGCTCATGGGTGTATTATAGGCCTTATTATACATCAATAGGTACGCTTTGGGTATGCTATGTACGAAAACCAGCAAAAACGACAAACATTCAGTCAATAACCATATGTACAACAACATATGTGCAGTAAACACCACAAATAAAGACTATACTGTAGTTTGATTGACAATGGGCCCTGACTACGACTATACATCCAGTCACTAGAGTCTCGTTGCCAATGGTTGCCATAGTGACCAATATAAATATTCTGTCCCAGAGCACGAAGACGGCATATAACAAATGTATATTGTTATCATCATTATTTATTACAATAATAATGTGATCACTGGAGCTAGAATGCTAACATTTTATAACAGCATACTTCAAGTTGGTTGCCATAGTGACCAGTATACAGTTGGTTCAGAGCAGAGAAAAGACAAGGTATTTAGCTAATAAAAATAAAATAATTATTTATTATAAAAGCTTAAAGATCACAGAACAGGTGCATTTCATGTAGCTGTCTACAACTCTGTTTCAAAACTTTACCTTCAAATGCAGCAACTGTCGGGGTAACCAGCTGGGCTATTAAGCAAGGCTAACGTTAATATGAAAAAAACATGTAACCTAATACTGATATTTTCCTGTAATAATGAGGGCTTTTTAATGATAATAATTTAATAAATAATTAGCATTAAGCAGGCACAAATGAAATTACGTTGGCTTCACAATTAAATAATATACACAACTGTCAGCCCGACGGGATGCTAATAGTTTGTCCTCAGGCCCTTATTGAGAAGGCATCCCTTCTTTGTTTACGTCATGCGTCTTCCTTTTTTCAATTTAATTTTACCAAGTTGGACAATGAGAAATGAGAAATGCCCTTTACAACAAGCTTTTTCATTCATCAACTTGGACAAATGCAAATGAATTATACTTTATACACGGACCATCTATCTGTCAGATCTCAGTAAATGACTGATTTAACAACAAATTTACATAATTACTGCTTCTTTCAACCTGCATAGTATCATTTGCACTGCAATTTCTCTTTGTAAGCTGTAATGCGGTTATACACGTAAAATTTCACATTTGACCAATTGCATTTTTTGAGAGCTTCTGGTTCAGCTTTCAAGCATTTCTCACAGTCACTCTTTGCAGGTACAATTCCAGATGTGATGAAGCACTTCAGGTGCCTTTCCACCGCCTGCACCTCTGTCTGCTGCCAAGGACTTTTCTTTTGTGTAGTTTTGCCTAAAAGTGTAAAGAAAGAACATCAATTAAACAGCCCTGTCCTGAAATGATCTTCCCTGCAAGTTATTTCTATGCATTAATTTACTCATTAAACTGGTTAACCAAGTAGGTGGGCTGGATAAAAAAATGCATAACCTCTTTATCATCACTGCTGTGTTTTCAGGGACATTTATCTGAGGACTGATTGGGTTTAGTTTTGTTCTTATCGTTATTGCACCTGTGGGCAACTAGCATAATATTAGCCACCGTCTGTGTTCTTTGCCAGATAACTTTGTGTTGTTGCGCTGGCAGGCAGTGCTTGTCCCCTTCTACTTTGGCGAAGATGAGCCACACTTTTTGCTCTTTTTACGTGTCTGTCCCCACCAGGGTTGCCAGGTCTGTCAAAATCCACCCAAGAGCAACTTAAAAACCACCTAAAACACACGAACAGTGAATGAAAGCACTGCGGCCATAATTAGTGCCACTGCGCCAAAATGAGTGCTCCTCTGGTGACCTGGACCCACCTCCACCCGCACTATCACAGAGCAGCTCCTCAGACTCAGAGCTGAGCTCTATTGGCCTGACTTCAGTGTGACTGGCCTTGCTTTTAAAGTTTTTTCATTCAAAATATGGAGAAATAGCTTATCATTCACAAAGAAAATAGCTCTTCCCAACCTGTGGACAATGTTTTTCACCCGCCGCACCCCTTAAAAATTCTGCAGGAAAACTATGGACTTGGCAACCCTGGCTGCCACAGCGGGCTGCTGCAGCAGTCCTGCCACACCAAGCAGATTCTATCATCAACAAATTGATTCTTGGGAAGCCATGAGTAGTTGTTTATAGGTTTATGATCTTTAAATTCCTATATAGAGATCAACAGGCAAGAACAGCTTGGCATCAAAGTGATCAAATCACAAAAGCATCTCAAAAGAGAAGATCAACAAAAGATTTCAGGACTCATTTGACTTTAGAGAGATAATCAACCTAATTATAAACCTGTACTCCTATCAAGCTAACCCTCATCTGTACTCGCATACACACACATACACACAACACAGTTGGTCCTTATGGGGACATTTCACACAACACAGTTGGTCTTTATGGGGACCTGTTAGATATCTGTCCATACACTAGCGTCATCACATTCAACAATGGCCCAAAGTGTGTTGTGGGGACGTCGTAGGTGTGCATCCTAATACCACAATCAATTAAGAACCAAAATCTCAAGGATGGAAACAATCTCCTTAGATATTTTACTGGCACAGAGCTACTGAACACGTGTCATTACACTTTTCAGTAGAGCAAACTAAGCATGCTACTTCCCATCATATGCCTCAATATCATTATTGTGACCATGGAAGGCAAGAGGCTTAAATACTCAAGTCATGACTGTGATAGTACCTTTTGAGAAGAACTGTGTGGACAGGGAGCATCGTCATTCTGAGTCTTTGACTGCAGAGATGGACCACAGTCACCAGAACCTCTGCTAGCTTCAGTAATGCTGGTCATCTGATGGAGATAATGTTGATGATAAGAACATTTCAGAACACAGAAACACACCACTTTTGACTTTAAAGAGACAATCAACCTAATTGTAAACATGTACTCCTATCAAGCTAACCCTCATCTGTACTCGCATACACATCTAGAGTAAAACAAGCCTCATGGGAACATTTCACACACAACACAGTTGGTCCTTATGGGGACATTTCACACACAACACAGTTGGTCCTTATGAGGACATTTCACACACAACACAGTTGCTCCTTATGGGGACCTGTTAGATATCTGTCCATACACTAGCGTCATCACATTCAACAATGGCCCAAAGTGTGTTGTGGGGACGTCGTAGGTGTGCATCCTAATACCACAATCAATTAAGAACCAAAATCTCAAGAAGGGAAAAAAATGTCCGTAGATATTCTACTGGCACAGACCTACTGAACACGTGTCATTACACTTTTCAGTAGAGCAAACTAAGCATGCTACTTCCCATCATATGCCTCAATATCATTAATGTGACCATGGAAGGCAAGAGGCTTAAATAGTCAAGTAATGACTGTGATAGTACCTTTTGAGAAGAGCTGTGTGGACAGGGAGCATCGTCATTCTGAGTCTTTGACTGAAGAGACAGACCACAGTCACCAGAACCTCTGCTAGCTTCAGTAATGCTGGTCATCTGATGGAGACAATGTTGATGATAAGAACATTTCAGAACACAGAAACACACCACTTTTGACTTTAAAGAGACAATCAACCTAATTGTAAACCTGTACTCCTATCAAGCTAACCCTCATCTGTACTCGCATACACATCTAGAGTAAAACAAGCCTCATGGGGACATTTCACACACAACACAGTTGGTCCTTATGGGGACATTTTCACACACAACACAGTTGGTCCTTATGGGGACATTTCACACAATACACAGTTGGTCCTTATGGGGACATTTCACACACAACACAGTTGCTACTTATGGGGACATTTCACACACAACACAGTGGCACCTTATGGGGACATTTCACACACAACACAGTTGCTCCTTATGGGGACCTGTTAGATATCTGTCATACACTAGCGTCATCACATTCAACAATGGCCCAAAGTGTGTTGTGGGGACGTCGTAGGTGTGCATCCTAATACCACAATCAATTAAGAACCAAAATCTCAAGGATGGTAACAATCTCCTTAGACATTCTACTGGCATAGAGCTACTGAACATGTGTCATTACACTTTTCAGTAAAGCAAACTAAGCATGCTACTTCCCATCATGTGCCTCAATACCATTAATGTGACCACAAAAGGTAATCGGATTAAATAGTCAAGTCATGACTGTGATAGTACCTTTTGAGAAGAGCTGTGTGGACAGGGAGCATCGTCATTCTGAGTCTTTGACTGAAGAGATGGACCACAGTCACCAGAACCTCTGCTAGCTTCAGTAATGCTGGTCATCTGATGGAGACAATGTTGATGATAAGAACATTTCAGAACACAGAAACACACCACTTTTGACTTTAAAGAGACAATCAACCCAATTGTAAACCTGTACTCCTATCAAGCTAACCCTCATCTGTACTCGCATACACATCTAGAGTAAAACAAGCCTCATGGGGACATTTCACACACAACACAGTTGGTCCTTATGGGGACATTTCACACACAACACAGTTGGTCCTTATGGGGACATTTCACACAATACACAGTTGGTCCTTATGGGGACATTTCACACACAACACAGTTGCTACTTATGGGGACATTTCACACACAACACAGTGGCACCTTATGGGGACATTTCACACACAACACAGTTGCTCCTTATGGGGACCTGTTAGATATCTGTCATACACTAGCGTCATCACATTCAACAATGGCCCAAAGTGTGTTGTGGGGACGTCGTAGGTGTGCATCCTAATACCACAATCAATTAAGAACCAAAATCTCAAGGATGGTAACAATCTCCTTAGACATTCTACTGGCATAGAGCTACTGAACATGTGTCATTACACTTTTCAGTAAAGCAAACTAAGCATGCTACTTCCCATCATGTGCCTCAATACCATTAATGTGACCACAAAAGGTAATCGGATTAAATAGTCAAGTCATGACTGTGATAGTACCTTTTGAGAAGAGCTGTGTGGACAGGGAGCATCGTCATTCTGAGTCTTTGACTGAAGAGATGGACCACAGTCACCAGAACCTCTGCTAGCTTCAGTAATGCTGGTCATCTGATGGAGACAATGTTGATGATAAGAACATTTCAGAACACAGAAACACACCACTTTTGACTTTAAAGAGACAATCAACCCAATTGTAAACCTGTACTCCTATCAAGCTAACCCTCATCTGTACTCGCATACACATCTAGAGTAAAACAAGCCTCATGGGGACATTTCACGCACAACACAGTTGGTCCTAAAGGGGACATTTCACACACAACACAGTTGCTCCTTATGGGGACATTTCACACACAACACAGTTGGTTTTTATAGGGACCTGTTAGATATCTGTCCATACACTAGCGTCATCACATTCAACAATGGCCCAAAGTGTGTTGTGGGGACGTCGTAGGTGTGCATCCTAATACCACAATCAATTAAGAACCAAAATCTCAAGGAGGGAAAAAAATGTCCGTAGATATTCTACTGGCACAGACCTACTGAACACGTGTCATTACACTTTTCAGTAAAGCAAACTAAGCATGCTACTTCCCATCATGTGCCTCAATACCATTAATGTGACCATGGAAGGCAAGAGGCTTAAATAGTCAAGTAATGACTGTGATAGTACCTTTTGTGAAGAGCTGTGTGGACAGGGAGCATCATCATTCTGAGTCTTTGACTGAAGAGATGGACCACAGTCACCAGAACCTCTGCTAGCTTCAGTAATGCTGGTCATCTGATTGAGACAATGTTGATGATAAGAACATTTCAGAACACAGAAACACACCACTTTTGACTTTAAAGAGACAATCAACCTAATTGTAAACCTGTACTCCTATCAAGCTAACCCTCATCTGTACTCGCATACACATCTAGAGTAAAACAAGCCTCATGGGGACACTTCACACACAACACAGTTGGTCCTAATGGGGACATTTCACACACAACACAGTTGGTCCTTATGGGGACATTTCACACACAACACAGTTGGTCCTTATGGGGACCTGTTAGATATATGTCCATACACTAGCTTCAACCCATTCAATAATGGCCCAAAGTGTGTTGTGGGGACGTCGTAGGTGTGCATCCTAATACCACAATCAATTAAGAACCAAAATCTCAAGGAGGGAAAAAAATGTCCTTAGATATTCTACTGGCACAGAGCTACTGAACACGTGTCATTACACTTTTCAGTAAAGCAAACTAAGCATGCTACTTCCCATCATGTGCCTCAATACCATTAATGTGACCACGAAAGGTAATCGGATTAAATAGTCAAGTCATGACTGTGATAGTACCTTTTGAGAAGAGCTGTGTGGACAGGGAGCATCGTCATTCTGAGTCTTTGACTGAAGAGACAGACCACAGTCACCAGAACCTCTGCTAGCTTCAGTAATGCTGGTCATCTGATGGAGACAATGTTGATGATAAGAACATTTCAGAACACAGAAACACACCACTTTTGACTTTAGAGAGACAATCAGCCTAATTGTAAACCTGTACTCCTATCAAGCTAACCCTCATCTGTACTCGCATACACATCTAGAGTAAAACAAGCCTCATGGGGACATTTCACACACAACACAGTTGGTCCTAATGGGGACATTTCACACATAACACAGTTGGTCTTTATGGGGACCTGTTAGATATCTGTCCATACACTAGCGTCATCACATTCAACAATGGCCCAAAGTGTGTTGTGGGGACGTCGTAGGTGTGCATCCTAATACCACAATCAATTAAGAACCAAAATCTCAAGGAGGGAAAAAAATGTCCGTAGATATTCTACTGGCACAGAGCTACTGAACACGTGTCATTACACTTTTCAGTAGAGCAAACTAAGCATGCTACTTCCCATCATATGCCTCAATACCATTAATGTGACCATGAAAGGCAATCGGATTAAATAGTCAAGTCATTACTGTGATAGTACCTTTTGAGAAGAGCTGTGTGGACAGGGAGCATCGTCATTCTGAGTCTTTGACTGAAGAGATGGACCACAGTCACCAGAACCTCTGCTAGCTTCAGTAATGCTGGTCATCTGATGGAGACAATGTTGATGATAAGAACATTTCAGAACACAGAAACACACCACTTTTGACTTTAAAGACACAATCAACCTAATTGTAAACATGTACTCCTATCAAGCTAACCCTCATCTGTACTCGCATACACATCTAGAGTAAAACAAGCCTCATGGGGACATTTCACACACAACACAGTTGGTCCTAATGGGGACATTTCACACACAACACAGTTGCTCCTTATGGGGACCTGTTAGATATCTGTCCATACACTAGCTTCAACCCATTCAATAATGGCCCAAAGTGTGTTGTGGGGACGTCGTAGGTGTGCATCCTAATACCACAATCAATTAAGAACCAAAATCTCAAGGAGGGAAAAAATGTCCTTAGATATTCTACTGGCACAGAGCTACTGAACACGTGTCATTACACTTTTCACTAAAGCAAACTAAGCATGCTACTTCCCATCATGTGCCTCAATACCATTAATGTGACCATGAAAGGTAATCGGATTAAATAGTCAAGTCATGACTGTGATAGTACCTTTTGAGAAGAGCTGTGTGGACAGGGAGCATCGTCATTCTGAGTCTTTGACTGAAGAGATGGACCACAGTCACCAGAACCTCTGCTAGCTTCAGTAATGCTGGTCATCTGATGGAGACAATGTTGATGATAAGAACATTTCAGAACACAGAAACACAGCAGATTTTGACTTTAGAGAGACAATCAACCTAATTGTAAACCTGTACTCCTATCAAGCTAACCCTCATCTGTACTCGCATACACGTCTAGAGTAAAACAAGCCTCATGGGGACATTTCACACACAACACAGTTGGTCCTAATGGGGACCTGTTAGATATCTGTCCATACACTAGCGTCATCACATTCAACAATAGCCCAAAGTGTGTTGTGGGGACGTCGTAGGTGTGCATCCTAATACCACAATCAATTAAGAACCAAAATCTCAAGGATGGTAACAATCTCCTTAGATATTTTACTGGCACAGAGCAACTGAACACGTGTCATTACACTTTTCAGTAGAGCAAACTAAGCATGCTACTTCCCATCATGTGCCTCAATACCATTAACGTCACCATGGAAGGCAAGAGGCTTAAATACTCAAGTCATGACTGTGATAGTACCTTTTGAGAAGAGCTGTGTGGACAGGGAGCATCATCATTCTGAGTCTTTGACTGCAGAGATGGACCACAGTCACCAGAACCTCTGCTAGCTTCAGTAATGCTGGTCATCTGATGGAGACAATGTTGATGATAAGAACATTTCAGAACACAGAAACACACCACTTTTGACTTTAAAGAGACAATCAACCTAATTGTAAACCTGTACTCCTATCAAGCTAACCCTCATCTGTACTCGCATACACATCTAGAGTAAAACAAGCCTCATGGGAACATTTCACACACAACACAGTTGGTCCTTATGGGGACATTTCACACACAACACAGTTGGTCCTTATGGGGACATTTCACACACAACACAGTTGCTCCTTATGGGGACCTGTTAGATATCTGTCCATACACTAGCGTCATCACATTCAACAATGGCCCAAAGTGTGTTGTGGGGACGTCGTAGGTGTGCATCCTAATACCACAATCAATTAAGAACCAAAATCTCAAGGAGGGAAAAAAATGTCCTTAGATATTCTACTGGCACAGAGCTACTGAACACGTGTCATTACACTTTTCACTAAAGCAAACTAAGCATGCTACTTCCCATCATGTGCCTCAATACCATTAATGTGACCATGAAAGGTAATCGGATTAAATAGTCAAGTCATGACTGTGATAGTACCTTTTGAGAAGAGCTGTGTGGACAGGGAGCATCGTCATTCTGAGTCTTTGACTGAAGAGATGGACCACAGTCACCAGAACCTCTGCTAGCTTCAGTAATGCTGGTCATCTGATGGAGATAATGTTGATGATAAGAACATTTCAGAACACAGAAACACACCACTTTTGACTTTAGAGAGACAATCAACCTAATTGTAAACCTGTACTCCTATCAAGCTAACCCTCATCTGTACTCGCATACACATCTAGAGTAAAACAAGCCTCATGGGGACATTTCACACACAACACAGTTGGTCCTAATGGGGACCTGTTAGATATCTGTCCATACACTAGCGTCATCACATTCAACAATGGCCCAAAGTGTATTGTGGGGACGTCGTAGGTGTGCATCCTAATACCACAATCAATTAAGAACCAAAATCTCAAGAAGGGAAACAATCTCCTTAGACATTCTACTGGCACAGAGCTACTGAACACGTGTCATTACACTTTTCAGTAGAGCAAACTAAGCATGCTACTTCCCATCATGTGCCTCAATATCATTAATGTGACCATGAAAGGTAATCAGAATAAATAGTCAAGTCATGACTGTGATAGTACCTTTTGAGAAGAGCTGTGTGGACAGGGAGCATCGTCATTCTGAGTCTTTGACTGAAGAGATGGACCACAGTCACTAGAACCTCTGCTAGCTTCAGTAATGCTGGTCATCTGATGGAGATAATGTTGATGATAAGAACATTTCAGAACACAGAAACACACCACTTTTGACTTTAAAGAGACAACCAACCTAATTGTAAACCTGCACTCCTATCAAGCTAACCCTCATCTGTACTCGCATACACATCTAGAGTAAAACAAGCCTCATGGGGACATTTCACACACAACACAGTTGGTCCTTATGGGGACATTTCACACACAACACAGTTGCTCCTTATGGGGACCTGTTAGATCTCTGTCCATACACTAGCGTCATCACATTCAACAATGGCCCAAAGTGTGTTGTGGGGACGTCGTAGGTGTGCATCCTAATACCACAATCAATTAAGAACCAAAATCTCAAGGATGGTAACAATCTCCTTAGACATTCTACTGGCACAGAGCTACTGAACACGTGTCATTACACTTTTCAGTAGAGCAAACTAAGCATGCTACTTCCCATCATGTGCCTCAATACCATTAATGTCACCATGGAAGGCAAGAGGCTTAAATACTCAAGTCATGACTGTGATAGTACCTTTTGAGAAGAGCTGTGTGGACAGGGAGCATCATCATTCTGAGTCTTTGACTGCAGAGATGGACCACAGTCACCAGAACCTCTGCTAGCTTCAGTAATGCTGGTCATCTGATGGAGACAATGTTGATGATAAGAACATTTCAGAACACAGAAACACACCACTTTTGACTTTAAAGAGACAATCAACCTAATTGTAAACATGTACTCCTATCAAGCTAACCCTCATCTGTACTCGCATACACATCTAGAGTAAAACAAGCCTCATGGGAACATTTCACACACAACACAGTTGGTCCTTATGGGGACATTTCACACACAACACAGTTGGTCCTTATGGGGACTTTTCACACACAACACAGTTGCTCCTTATGGAGACCTGTTAGATATCTGTCCATACACTAGCGTCATCACATTCAACAATGGCCCAAAGTGTGTTGTGGGGACGTCGTAGGTGTGCATCCTAATACCACAATCAATTAAGAACCAAAATCTCAAGGAGGGAAAGAAATGTCCTTAGATATTCTACTGGCACAGAGCTACTGAACACGTGTCATTACACTTTTCAGTAGAGCAAACTAAGCATGCTACTTCCCATCATATGCCTCAATACCATTAATGTCACCATGGAAGGCAAGATGCTTAAATACTCAAGTCATGACTGTGATAGTACCTTTTGAGAAGAGCTGTGTGGACAGGGAGCATCGTCATTCTGAGTCTTTGACTGAAGAGACGGACCACAGTCACCAGAACCTCTGCTAGCTTCAGTAATGCTGGTCATCTGATGGAGACAATGTTGATGATAAGAACATTTCAGAACACAGAAACACACCACTTTTGACTTTAGAGAGACAATCGACCCAATTGTAAACCTGTACTCCTATCAAGCTAACCCTCATCTGTACTCGCATACACATCTAGAGTAAAACAAGCCTCATGGGGACACTTCACACACAACACAGTTGGTCCTTATGGGGACATTTCACACACAACACAGTTGCTCCTTATGGGGACCTGTTAGATATCTGTCCATACACTAGCATCATCACATTCAACAATGGCCCAAAGTGTGTTGTGGGGACGTCGTAGGTGTGCATCCTAATACCACAATCAATTAAGAACCAAAATCTCAAGAAGGGAAACAATCTCCTTAGACATTCTACTGGCACAGAGCTACTGAACACGTGTCATTACACTTTTCAGTAAAGCAAACTAAGCATGCTACTTCCCATCATGTGCCTCAATATCATTAATGTGACCATGAAAGGTAATCAGAATAAATAGTCAAGTCATGACTGTGATAGTACCTTTTGAGAAGAGCTGTGTGGACAGGGAGCATCGTCATTCTGAGTCTTTGACTGAAGAGATGGACCACAGTCACCAGAACCTCTGCTAGCTTCAGTAATGCTGGTCATCTGATGGAGATAATGTTGATGATAAGAACATTTCAGAACACAGAAACACACCACTTTTGACTTTAAAGAGACAACCAACCTAATTGTAAACCTGCACTCCTATCAAGCTAACCCTCATCTGTACTCGCATACACATCTAGAGTAAAACAAGCCTCATGGGGACATTTCACACACAACACAGTTGGTCCTTATGGGGACATTTCACACACAACACAGTTGCTCCTTATGGGGACCTGTTAGATCTCTGTCCATACACTAGCGTCATCACATTCAACAATGGCCCAAAGTGTGTTGTGGGGACGTCGTAGGTGTGCATCCTAATACCACAATCAATTAAGAACCAAAATCTCAAGGATGGTAACAATCTCCTTAGATATTTTACTGGCACAGAGCAACTGAACACGTGTCATTACACTTTTCAGTAGAGCAAACTAAGCATGCTACTTCCCATCATGTGCCTCAATACCATTAATGTCACCATGGAAGGCAAGAGGCTTAAATACTCAAGTGATGACTGTGATAGTACCTTTTGAGAAGAGCTGTGTGGACAGGGAGCATCATCATTCTGAGTCTTTGACTGAAGAGACGGACCACAGTCACCAGAACCTCTGCTAGCTTCAGTAATGCTGGTCATCTGATTGAGACAATGTTGATGATAAGAACATTTCAGAACACAGAAACACACCACTTTTGACTTTAAAGAGACAATCAACCTAATTGTAAACCTGTACTCCTATCAAGCTAACCCTCATCTGTACTCGCATACACATCTAGAGTAAAACAAGCCTCATGGGGACACTTCACACACAACACAGTTGGTCCTAATGGGGACATTTCAAACACAACACAGTTGGTCCTTATGGGGACATTTCACACACAACACAGTTGGTCCTTATGGGGACATTTCACACACAACACAGTTGGTCCTTATGGGGACCTGTTAGATATATGTCCATACACTAGCTTCAACCCATTCAATAATGGCCCAAAGTGTGTTGTGGGGACGTCGTAGGTGTGCATCCTAATACCACAATCAATTAAGAACCAAAATCTCAAGGAGGGAAAAAAATGTCCTTAGATATTCTACTGGCACAGAGCTACTGAACACGTGTCATTACACTTTTCAGTAAAGCAAACTAAGCATGCTACTTCCCATCATGTGCCTCAATACCATTAATGTGACCACGAAAGGTAATCGGATTAAATAGTCAAGTCATGACTGTGATAGTACCTTTTGAGAAGAGCTGTGTGGACAGGGAGCATCGTCATTCTGAGTCTTTGACTGAAGAGACAGACCACAGTCACCAGAACCTCTGCTAGCTTCAGTAATGCTGGTCATCTGATGGAGACAATGTTGATGATAAGAACATTTCAGAACACAGAAACACACCACTTTTGACTTTAGAGAGACAATCAGCCTAATTGTAAACCTGTACTCCTATCAAGCTAACCCTCATCTGTACTCGCATACACATCTAGAGTAAAACAAGCCTCATGGGGACATTTCACACACAACACAGTTGGTCCTAATGGGGACATTTCACACATAACACAGTTGGTCCTAATGGGGACCTGTTAGATATCTGTCCATACACTAGCGTCATCACATTCAACAATGGCCCAAAGTGTGTTGTGGGGACGTCGTAGGTGTGCATCCTAATACCACAATCAATTAAGAACCAAAATCTCAAGGAGGGAAAAAAATGTCCGTAGATATTCTACTGGCACAGAGCTACTGAACACGTGTCATTACACTTTTCAGTAGAGCAAACTAAGCATGCTACTTCCCATCATATGCCTCAATACCATTAATGTGACCATGAAAGGCAATCGGATTAAATAGTCAAGTCATTACTGTGATAGTACCTTTTGAGAAGAGCTGTGTGGACAGGGAGCATCGTCATTCTGAGTCTTTGACTGAAGAGATGGACCACAGTCACCAGAACCTCTGCTAGCTTCAGTAATGCTGGTCATCTGATGGAGACAATGTTGATGATAAGAACATTTCAGAACACAGAAACACACCACTTTTGACTTTAAAGACACAATCAACCTAATTGTAAACATGTACTCCTATCAAGCTAACCCTCATCTGTACTCGCATACACATCTAGAGTAAAACAAGCCTCATGGGGACATTTCACACACAACACAGTTGGTCCTAATGGGGACATTTCACACACAACACAGTTGCTCCTTATGGGGACCTGTTAGATATCTGTCCATACACTAGCTTCAACCCATTCAATAATGGCCCAAAGTGTGTTGTGGGGACGTCGTAGGTGTGCATCCTAATACCACAATCAATTAAGAACCAAAATCTCAAGGAGGGAAAAAATGTCCTTAGATATTCTACTGGCACAGAGCTACTGAACACGTGTCATTACACTTTTCAGTAGAGCAAACTAAGCATGCTACTTCCCATCATGTGCCTCAATACCATTAATGTGACCATGAAAGGTAATCGGATTAAATAGTCAAGTGATGACTGTGATAGTACCTTTTGAGAAGAGCTGTGTGGACAGGGAGCATCGTCATTCTGAGTCTTTGACTGAAGAGATGGACCACAGTCACCAGAACCTCTGCTAGCTTCAGTAATGCTGGTCATCTGATGGAGATAATGTTGATGATAAGAACATTTCAGAACACAGAAACACAGCAGATTTTGACTTTAGAGAGACAATCAACCTAATTGTAAACCTGTACTCCTATCAAGCTAACCCTCATCTGTACTCGCATACACGTCTAGAGTAAAACAAGCCTCATGGGGACATTTCACACACAACACAGTTGGTCCTAATGGGGACCTGTTAGATATCTGTCCATACACTAGCGTCATCACATTCAACAATAGCCCAAAGTGTGTTGTGGGGACGTCGTAGGTGTGCATCCTAATACCACAATCAATTAAGAACCAAAATCTCAAGGATGGTAACAATCTCCTTAGATATTTTACTGGCACAGAGCAACTGAACACGTGTCATTACACTTTTCAGTAGAGCAAACTAAGCATGCTACTTCCCATCATGTGCCTCAATACCATTAATGTCACCATGGAAGGCAAGAGGCTTAAATACTCAAGTCATGACTGTGATAGTACCTTTTGAGAAGAGCTGTGTGGACAGGGAGCATCATCATTCTGAGTCTTTGACTGCAGAGATGGACCACAGTCACCAGAACCTCTGCTAGCTTCAGTAATGCTGGTCATCTGATGGAGACAATGTTGATGATAAGAACATTTCAGAACACAGAAACACACCACTTTTGACTTTAAAGAGACAATCAACCTAATTGTAAACATGTACTCCTATCAAGCTAACCCTCATCTGTACTCGCATACACATCTAGAGTAAAACAAGCCTCATGGGAACATTTCACACACAACACAGTTGGTCCTTATGGGGACATTTCACACACAACACAGTTGGTCCTTATGGGGACATTTCACACACAACACAGTTGCTCCTTATGGGGACCTGTTAGATATCTGTCCATACACTAGCGTCATCACATTCAACAATGGCCCAAAGTGTGTTGTGGGGACGTCGTAGGTGTGCATCCTAATACCACAATCAATTAAGAACCAAAATCTCAAGGAGGGAAAAAATGTCCTTAGATATTCTACTGGCACAGAGCTACTGAACACGTGTCATTACACTTTTCACTAAAGCAAACTAAGCATGCTACTTCCCATCATGTGCCTCAATACCATTAATGTGACCATGAAAGGTAATCGGATTAAATAGTCAAGTCATGACTGTGATAGTACCTTTTGAGAAGAGCTGTGTGGACAGGGAGCATCGTCATTCTGAGTCTTTGACTGAAGAGATGGACCACAGTCACCAGAACCTCTGCTAGCTTCAGTAATGCTGGTCATCTGATGGAGATAATGTTGATGATAAGAACATTTCAGAACACAGAAACACACCACTTTTGACTTTAGAGAGACAATCAACC
>JAIMZQ010000041.1:0-43164 GCA_020698575.1 Bostrychus sinensis
GCTCAGTTTCCTTTTGAGGTGCTTTAAACGGACTAGAGCCAGACTTTTGTTGTTTGGGAGCTGGGGGCGTGCTTTAAAGGGAAGAGGCATTTCCAGATGACCATTCTCATTTTGATGTATTCTTTCTTTTAGAATTTGGAGGAACTGGATATCATCTTGTGATATGTCATTGTCACTTGGTTTGGTATCTGCAAAATCTAACTCAAGTACTTTGATAATGGCAGATGGCGTTACAGGGGGGAGCTCTTTCACTGACACACGATTACATAAACCAGTTACATCTCTTGCATTAACAAGCTGCGGTGCCCCTCCTACAATGCTCCAGCCTAGGTCTGTTCTAACAGCATAAGGCTCGTTGTCACCCCCAGAGACAACCTCTCTGGGAGCTAGGGCTCTGGAGCAGTCATAGCCAATGAGCAATCCGACTGCACAATCCATTAAAGAGGGAATCTCATGAGCAATGTTTGCGAGATGTTTCCATTTCCTGGCAGTTTGACAAGTAGGAATGTGTGTGCGCTCTAACGGAATAAAGTCTCTTGTGTAAGCTGGAGGTAGGTCAATGTGAGTATTGGAGAAGAATCCTCTAACTTTAAGACCTTGTACTCTTTGACTCTTCACAATAGTGTCTCTTTTGACCATAGTTGCGAGCTTTAGTTTTACTGGCTCTGTCGCTGCCTGCAGCTTTTCGCACACTTCCTGATCAACAAACGTGTGAGTGCTTTGCGTATCTAATAACGCATACACCAAGGTTTCAGTGTGAGGGGCATTAGTTGTTGAAATCCACACTGGCACAATCATTGATGTGGTCCCATTCTCACCTCCATCCACTGAGCAAGACAGAGAGGACATACTTTCTTCTACTACGCTTTGTGCAGGTTTGTCTGCTGGAGAGCGGTCTTCGTGCAGAGGTGTTGGGTGGCTCCCTTTGCATATGCCACACATGGCTCTGTTTTTACAGTCTTTAGAGTTGTGACCTTTTCTCAGGCATGCGAAACACAGTTTATTTTCATGTACACATTTTTTCTTATCATCCACAGACATCCTCATTAGCTTTTGGCACTTATGTATGGTGTGGTTTTCCCCACAGCAAACACACTTGCTCACGCTTGAGTTTTGTAGTGGTGTATCTCTTTTCTTTAGTTTGACTGTGTCTCTCAACTTAATTTCTTCTACATTGGGCTTACACTCAAGGCTTGAAGTATCTGAGGGCTTTACATTGGTAACAAACGTATTTGCCTTAGTGCGCTTGACTTCTCTTACTGGGATTTCTGCGGGTGGTTTAAGAGCATGCAAAGATGACACTGGATTACACGCTATGCGTGCCTCCTTAGAGATGAACGAGGCAAACCTTTTGAAGCCTGGATAGTCATTGCCTTCGTCCAGCTGTTCTGTGACGTATCGATTCCATCTGGACGTTACCCAGTCAGGAAGTTTGACCAGCATCTTCTGGTTCTCTTCGCAATCGTTTAGAACCTGTAGACCTTTAATATGAGGCATGGCATTGCTGCACGTTTGAAGGAAATCACTGAATTCTCTCAACTTGACATATTCTTTTCCTCCTATTTTTGGCCACCTGTTAAGCTTCTCTCTGAAAGCTCGTTGCACTACGAATGAATGGCCATATCTTGCATTCAGCCTATCCCATGCTTGTTGGTAGGCTTCTTCATCTTTCCGGTAAAAGCTGCCCTCGAGTGCAGATTTTGCTTCCCCTGCTATGTACTTTTGCAGATAAAATAGCCTGTCGGCAGGATTTGAGCATCGTCTCTCTATAAGAGCCTTGAAGCTTGTGCTCCACTCTATAAACTTCAGGGGGTCACCAGAGAACACAGTAGGCTCTGGTGCAGGAAGCCGAGTGAGAGCCACTGACTCCTGAAATGCCTGCACAAGGGGTGCATCTTTTTCCATGGCTTTAACTGGCTGATCTGGACATGCACCGTACGATGTTGGTAGACTAGGACTTACTCTGCTATGTGTAGAACTACATCTCTCTTCCTTTTCTTTCACCTCTTCTTCAGTGTACACTCTCAGCTTCGCTTGAATTACTTCAATGTCTCTTTGGTTTTCAAGCCTCTTCAGTTGTTGACGATGAGTTTCAATAGCTTCTTCCATTTCTATTTCAGCTTTCTTGGCAGCTAGTTGAGCAGCTGTCTCTGCTCTCTTGTTTGAGATGCTAGGTGACTCTGAGAAACGGTCAGAATGAGGGCTGCGTGCAGTTACTCTGGAGGCAGTAGATCCATATATTGATCTGGCATATTCATTATCAAGAAGCATGCGCAATCTTGCCTTTTCTGCTACAGCATCAAACTCACTTTCTTCCTCTGTTAGCCGTACTCTCATTAACCGCAACAAGTCCTGAGTTACAGCAGAACATGCATCAACCTTTCTCCGAATGTCTCGACCTGGGGCTGTTAGCTTTCTCATATTGTTATACTGGTCTTTTAATTCGAGATCAAGAATTTCAACATCATCCATCATGCTACACAAGTCCTTTTCTGGACATGCCTCCTTTAATCTTGAGCGAATGTCTCTTATTTTAGTTTTCCATTTATCATAGACTGATAGGAACTTTCTTTCCTTTTGAGATAATTCTTGCTCCTTGAGTTCCTGCATTTTAGGTGTAAAATGTCTTTCACGGGAGGATTTCCTTACTTCTATTTGAGTTTGATTAGTTATAGCATAAGTTTCCTTTGGTCTTACATCTCTATTTGTACATAGTTCACCTTGTTCTTGAGGCTCATTAATGATTTGGTTATCAATTTGTAACAAGGGGTTTTCTTGGGAGGTCATTTTGTATTTTCTTGCTTTATTTTTCGTCCTTTTTTTTTTGACTCTTATTTATCAATCAGTAGTTGAGGCTGTTTACTGTGGCATAATCTGACCTCAGGATGCGCATTGGTACTTGGCCTTGCTCCCGCAGATCCAACTCTGAACTCTGAAGCCTGTAGCTTGCTGTAGGATGCAAGGAGCTCTGGCGCCGCCTTGTGGATGCAGAGGGGAGCAGCAGCCTCGATGGATCAGGTTACGTTTTCACTGTAGCTACTCTGGTCTGCTCAAAAAAGGACTTCACGCTTCGAACTGATGTCCACGAACATTTATTTCTTCCACAAAGGTATCAGAACAATTGAAAGCGTCTTGGGACACCGTGAAAACTAAATAAAGACAAAATGCTATGTCACATTTTCACATTAACGTCTTAAATCACACATTTCAATTGTAACAAAGCAATGACAGCATTACAAAAGATAATTACCGTGTGCGCCTGTTTGACCAGTAGTAGAATGTAATCATAGGCAGATTTTGAGTCTCTTATAGCCGTTTCCCTCATTTCTCTTGAGCATGCACTCTCCCGCTACAGTTCATATCACTTCCGGGTCTCGCGGTCACGTGACTCATTAAAAGTTTACATTTTTCTTAAGCGCAGGTAATATTACTAATGAAATAAACACATTATGCTGAAATGCCATGTTACTCATTTCTAAAACAATAGTGCAATTACTAAAATAAAATTAACAGAATCTCATAGCATATTTGCAATTCCTTTGTCACGGTAACCTATATACAGTCATTTAAGTGTCAGCTACAAGGCACTAAAACATAGTTTTGGCGTTTTCTCAGGCATGGAACATGATAGAACCAAAATTCCAAAAGCATCTTGTGGCACTTGGGCCTCCATTGTTGCACGGCAAAAATGGTCCAGTTATCTTTTATAGTTTTTCCACAAAACGTGTTTTGAACTTTCTGAGCGCTATAGCTTTTTCCCATTGAAAGTGCCCAAAAGCCCATTAGAATGGCACGGCGAGCAAACTGCGTGATTGCGGCTGGGTTTACCATGATATGTCATATCAGAGTGCTGGAGAACAGTTGAGGCGTGTGTAATGCATTGCCAATGCAGAAAGCGACAATGGCATTTTCAGCGCCTGAGAAGCGTTTTGAGGCACTAAAACATAGTTTTGGCGTTTTCTCAGGCATGGAACATGATAGAACCAAAACTCCAAAAGCATCTTGTGGCACTTGGGCCTCCAATGTTGCTAAGGCAAAAATGGTCCAGTTATCTTTTATAGTTTTTCCACAAAACGTGTTTTGAACTTTCTGAGCGCTATAGCTTTGTCCCATTGAAAGTGCCCAAAAGCCCATTAGAATGGCACGGCGAGCAAACTGCGTGATTGCGGCTGGGTTTACCATGATATGTCATATCAGAGTGCTGGAGAACAGTTGAGGCGTGTGTAATGCATTGCCAATGCAGAAAGCGACAATGGCATTTTCAGCGCCTGAGAAGCGTTTTGAGGCACTAAAACATAGTTTTGGCGTTTTCTCAGGCATGGAACATGATAGAACCAAAACTCCAAAAGCATCTTGTGGCACTTGGGCCTCCATTGTTGCTAAGGCAAAAATGGTTCAGTTATCTTTTATAGTTTTTCCACAAAACGTGTTTTGAACTTTCTGAGCGCTATAACTTTTTCCCATTGAAAGTGCCCAAAAGCCCAGTAGAATGGCACGGCGAGCAAACTGCGCGATTGCGGCTGGGTTTACTATGATATGTCATATCAGAGTGCTGGAGAACAGTTGAGGCGTGTGTAATGCATTGCCAATGCAGAAAGCGACAATGGCATTTTCAGCGCCTGAGAAGCGTTTTGAGGCACTAAAACATAGTTTTGGCGTTTTCTCAGGCATGGAACATGATAGAACCAAAATTCCAAAAGAATCTTGTGGCACTTGGGCCTCCATAGTTGCACGGCATAAATGGTCCAGTTATCTTTTATAGTTTTTCCACAAAACGTGTTTTGAACTTTCTGAGCGCTATAGCTTTTTCCCATTGAAAGTGCCCAAAAGCCCATTAGAATGGCACGGCGAGCAAACTGCGTGATTGCGGCTGGGTTTACCATGATATGTCATATCAGAGTGCTGGAGAACAGTTGAGGCGTGTGTAATGCATTGCCAATGCAGAAAGCGACAATGGCATTTTCAGCGCCTGAGAAGCGTTTTGAGGCACTAAAACATAGTTTTGGCGTTTTCTCAGGCATGGAACATGATAGAACCAAAATTCCAAAAGCATCTTGTGGCACTTGGGCCTCCATTGTTGCACGGCAAAAATGGTCCAGTTATCTTTTATAGTTTTTCCACAAAACGTGTTTTGAACTTTCTGAGCGCTATAGCTTTTTCCCATTGAAAGTGCCCAAAAGCCCATTAGAATGGCACGGCGAGCAAACTGCGTGATTGCGGCTGGGTTTACCATGATATGTCATATCAGAGTGCTGGAGAACAGTTGAGGCGTGTGTAATGCATTGCCAATGCAGAAAGCGACAATGGCATTTTCAGCGCCTGAGAAGCGTTTTGAGGCACTAAAACATAGTTTTGGCGTTTTTTCAGGCATGGAACATGATAGAACCAAAATTCCAAAAGCATCTTGTGGCACTTGGGCCTCCATTGTTGCACGGCAAAAATGGTCCAGTTATCTTTTATAGTTTTTCCACAAAACGTGTTTTGAACTTTCTGAGCGCTATAGCTTTTTCCCATTGAAAGTGCCCAAAAGCCCATTAGAATGGCACGGCGAGCAAACTGCGCGATTGCGGCTGGGTTTACAATGATATGTCATATCAGAGTGCTGGAGAACAGTTCAGGCGTGTGTAATGCATTGCCAATGCAGAAAGCGACAATGGCATTTTCAGCGCCTGAGAAGCGTTTTGAGGCACTAAAACATAGTTTTGGCGTTTTCTCAGGCATGGAACATGATAGAACCAAAATTCCAAAAGCATCTTGTGGCACTTGGGCCTCCATTGTTGCACGGCAAAAATGGTCCAGTTATCTTTTATAGTTTTTCCACAAAACGTGTTTTGAACTTTCTGAGCGCTATAGCTTTTTCCCATTGAAAGTGCCCAAAAGCCCATTAGAATGGCACGGCGAGCAAACTGCGTGATTGCGGCTGGGTTTACCATGATATGTCATATCAGAGTGCTGGAGAACAGTTGAGGCGTGTGTAATGCATTGCCAATGCAGAAAGCGACAATGGCATTTTCAGCGCCTGAGAAGCGTTTTGAGGCACTAAAACATAGTTTTGGCGTTTTCCTCAGGCATGGAACATGATAGAACCAAAATTCCAAAAGCATCTTGTGGCACTTGGGCCTCCATTGTTGCACGGCAAAAATGGTCCAGTTATCTTTTATAGTTTTTCCACAAAACGTGTTTTGAACTTTCTGAGCGCTATAGCTTTTTCCCATTGAAAGTGCCCAAAAGCCCATTAGAATGGCACGGCGAGCAAACTGCGTGATTGCGGCTGGGTTTACCATGATATGTCATATTCAGAGTGCTGGAGAACAGTTGAGGCGTGTGTAATGCATTGCCAATGCAGAAAGCGACAATGGCATTTTCAGCGCCTGAGAAGCGTTTTGAGGCACTAAAACATAGTTTTGGCGTTTTCCTCAGGCATGGAACATGATAGAACCAAACTTCCAAAAGCATCTTGTGGCACTTGGGCCTCCATTGTTGCACGGCAAAAATGGTCCAGTTATCTTTTATAGTTTTTCCACAAAACGTGTTTTGAACTTTCTGAGCGCTATAGCTTTTTCCATTGAAAGTGCCCAAAAGCCCATTAGAATGGCACGGCGAGCAAACTGCGTGATTGCGGCTGGGTTTACCATGATATGTCATATCAGAGTGCTGGAGAACAGTTGAGGCGTGTGTAATGCATTGCCAATGCAGAAAGCGACAATGGCATTTTCAGCGCCTGAGAAGCGTTTTGAGGCACTAAAACATAGTTTTGGCGTTTTCTCAGGCATGGAACATGATAGAACCAAAATTCCAAAAGCATCTTGTGGCACTTGGGCCTCCATTGTTGCACGGCAAAAATGGTCCAGTTATCTTTTATAGTTTTTCCACAAAACGTGTTTTGAACTTTCTGAGCGCTATAGCTTTTTCCCATTGAAAGTGCCCAAAAGCCCATTAGAATGGCACGGCGAGCAAACTGCGTGATTGCGGCTGGGTTTACCATGATATGTCATATCAGAGTGCTGGAGAACAGTTGAGGCGTGTGTAATGCATTGCCAATGCAGAAAGCGACAATGGCATTTTCAGCGCCTGAGAAGCGTTTTGAGGCACTAAAACATAGTTTTGGCGTTTCTCAGGCATGGAACATGATAGAACCAAAATTCCAAAAGCATCTTGTGGCACTTGGGCCTCCATTGTTGCACGGCAAAAATGGTCCAGTTATCTTTTATAGTTTTTCCACAAAACGTGTTTTGAACTTTCTGAGCGCTATAGCTTTTTCCCATTGAAAGTGCCCAAAAGCCCATTAGAATGGCACGGCGAGCAAACTGCGTGATTGCGGCTGGGTTTACCATGATATGTCATATCAGAGTGCTGGAGAACAGTTGAGGCGTGTGTAATGCATTGCCAATGCAGAAAGCGACAATGGCATTTTCAGCGCCTGAGAAGCGTTTTGAGGCACTAAAACATAGTTTTGGCGTTTTCTCAGGCATGGAACATGATAGAACCAAAATTCCAAAAGCATCTTGTGGCACTTGGGCCTCCATTGTTGCACGGCAAAAATGGTCCA
This sequence comes from Bostrychus sinensis, assembly GCA_020698575.1. NCBI lineage: Eukaryota > Metazoa > Chordata > Actinopteri > Gobiiformes > Eleotridae > Bostrychus > Bostrychus sinensis. The sequence goes on from JAIMZQ010000041.1 coordinate 7,550, forward strand.
GTTATCTTTTATAGTTTTTCCACAAAACGTGTTTTGAACTTTCTGAGCGCTATAGCTTTTTCCCATTGAAAGTGCCCAAAAGCCCATTAGAATGGCACGGCGAGCAAACTGCGTGATTGCGGCTGGGTTTACCATGATATGTCATATCAGAGTGCTGGAGAACAGTTGAGGCGTGTGTAATGCATTGCCAATGCAGAAAGCGACAATGGCATTTTCAGCGCCTGAGAAGCGTTTTGAGGCACTAAAACATAGTTTTGGCGTTTTCTCAGGCATGGAACATGATAGAACCAAAATTCCAAAAGCATCTTGTGGCACTTGGGCCTCCATTGTTGCACGGCAAAAATGGTCCAGTTATCTTTTATAGTTTTTCCACAAAACGTGTTTTGAACTTTCTGAGCGCTATAGCTTTTTCCCATTGAAAGTGCCCAAAAGCCCATTAGAATGGCACGGCGAGCAAACTGCGTGATTGCGGCTGGGTTTACCATGATATGTCATATTCAGAGTGCTGGAGAACAGTTGAGGCGTGTGTAATGCATTGCCAATGCAGAAAGCGACAATGGCATTTTCAGCGCCTGAGAAGCGTTTTGAGGCACTAAAACATAGTTTTGGCGTTTTCTCAGGCATGGAACATGATAGAACCAAAATTCCAAAAGCATCTTGTGGCACTTGGGCCTCCATTGTTGCACGGCAAAAATGGTCCAGTTATCTTTTATAGTTTTTCCACAAAACGTGTTTTGAACTTTCTGAGCGCTATAGCTTTGTCCCATTGAAAGTGCCCAAAAGCCCATTAGAATGGCACGGCGAGCAAACTGCGTGATTGCGGCTGGGTTTACCATGATATGTCATATCAGAGTGCTGGAGAACAGTTGAGGCGTGTGTAATGCATTGCCAATGCAGAAAGCGACAATGGCATTTTCAGCGCCTGAGAAGCGTTTTGAGGCACTAAAACATAGTTTTGGCGTTTTCTCAGGCATGGAACATGATAGAACCAAAATTCCAAAAGCATCTTGTGGCACTTGGGCCTCCATTGTTGCACGGCAAAAATGGTCCAGTTATCTTTTATAGTTTTTCCACAAAACGTGTTTTGAACTTTCTGAGCGCTATAGCTTTTTCCCATTGAAAGTGCCCAAAAGCCCATTAGAATGGCACGGCGAGCAAACTGCGTGATTGCGGCTGGGTTTACCATGATATGTCATATCAGAGTGCTGGAGAACAGTTGAGGCGTGTGTAATGCATTGCCAATGCAGAAAGCGACAATGGCATTTTCAGCGCCTGAGAAGCGTTTTGAGGCACTAAAACATAGTTTTGGCGTTTTCTCAGGCATGGAACATGATAGAACCAAAACTCCAAAAGCATCTTGTGGCACTTGGGCCTCCATTGTTGCTAAGGCAAAAATGGTCCAGTTATCTTTTATAGTTTTTCCACAAAACGTGTTTTGAACTTTCTGAGCGCTATAGCTTTTTCCCATTGAAAGTGCCCAAAAGCCCATTAGAATGGCACGGCGAGCAAACTGCGTGATTGCGGCTGGGTTTACCATGATATGTCATATCAGAGTGCTGGAGAACAGTTGAGGCGTGTGTAATGCATTGCCAATGCAGAAAGCGACAATGGCATTTTCAGCGCCTGAGAAGCGTTTTGAGGCACTAAAACATAGTTTTGGCGTTTTCTCAGGCATGGAACATGATAGAACCAAAATTCCAAAAGCATCTTGTGGCACTTGGGCCTCCATTGTTGCTAAGGCAAAAATGGTCCAGTTATCTTTTATAGTTTTTCCACAAAACGTGTTTTGAACTTTCTGAGCGCTATAGCTTTGTCCCATTGAAAGTGCCCAAAAGCCCATTAGAATGGCACGGCGAGCAAACTGCGTGATTGCGGCTGGGTTTACCATGATATGTCATATCAGAGTGCTGGAGAACAGTTGAGGCGTGTGTAATGCATTGCCAATGCAGAAAGCGACAATGGCATTTTCAGCGCCTGAGAAGCGTTTTGAGGCACTAAAACATAGTTTTGGCGTTTTCTCAGGCATGGAACATGATAGAACCAAAACTCCAAAAGCATCTTGTGGCACTTGGGCCTCCATTGTTGCTAAGGCAAAAATGGTCCAGTTATCTTTTATAGTTTTTCCACAAAACGTGTTTTGAACTTTCTGAGCGCTATAGCTTTTTCCCATTGAAAGTGCCCAAAAGCCCATTAGAATGGCACGGCGAGCAAACTGCGTGATTGCGGCTGGGTTTACCATGATATGTCATATCAGAGTGCTGGAGAACAGTTGAGGCGTGTGTAATGCATTGCCAATGCAGAAAGCGACAATGGCATTTTCAGCGCCTGAGAAGCGTTTTGAGGCACTAAAACATAGTTTTGGCGTTTTCTCAGGCATGGAACATGATAGAACCAAAACTCCAAAAGCATCTTGTGGCACTTGGGCCTCCATTGTTGCTAAGGCAAAAATGGTCCAGTTATCTTTTATAGTTTTTCCACAAAACGTGTTTTGAACTTTCTGAGCGCTATAGCTTTGTCCCATTGAAAGTGCCCAAAAGCCCATTAGAATGGCACGGCGAGCAAACTGCGTGATTGCGGCTGGGTTTACCATGATATGTCATATCAGAGTGCTGGAGAACAGTTGAGGCGTGTGTAATGCATTGCCAATGCAGAAAGCGACAATGGCATTTTCAGCGCCTGAGAAGCGTTTTGAGGCACTAAAACATAGTTTTGGCGTTTTCTCAGGCATGGAACATGATAGAACCAAAATTCCAAAAGCATCTTGTGGCACTTGGGCCTCCATTGTTGCTACGGCAAAAATGGTCCAGTTATCTTTTATAGTTTTTCCACAAAACGTGTTTTGAACTTTCTGAGCGCTATAGCTTTGTCCCATTGAAAGTGCCCAAAAGCCCATTAGAATGGCACGGCGAGCAAACTGCGTGATTGCGGCTGGGTTTACCATGATATGTCATATCAGAGTGCTGGAGAACAGTTGAGGCGTGTGTAATGCATTGCCAATGCAGAAAGCGACAATGGCATTTTCAGCGCCTGAGAAGCGTTTTGAGGCACTAAAACATAGTTTTGGCGTTTTCTCAGGCATGGAACATGATAGAACCAAAATTCCAAAAGCATCTTGTGGCACTTGGGCCTCCATTGTTGCTACGGCAAAAATGGTCCAGTTATCTTTTATAGTTTTTCCACAAAACGTGTTTTGAACTTTCTGAGCGCTATAGCTTTGTCCCATTGAAAGTGCCCAAAAGCCCATTAGAATGGCACGGCGAGCAAACTGCGTGATTGCGGCTGGGTTTACCATGATATGTCATATCAGAGTGCTGGAGAACAGTTGAGGCGTGTGTAATGCATTGCCAATGCAGAAAGCGACAATGGCATTTTCAGCGCCTGAGAAGCGTTTTGAGGCACTAAAACATAGTTTTGGCGTTTTCTCAGGCATGGAACATGATAGAACCAAAATTCCAAAAGCATCTTGTGGCACTTGGGCCTCCATTGTTGCACGGCAAAAATGGTCCAGTTATCTTTTATAGTTTTTCCACAAAACGTGTTTTGAACTTTCTGAGCGCTATAGCTTTGTCCCATTGAAAGTGCCCAAAAGCCCATTAGAATGGCACGGCGAGCAAACTGCGTGATTGCGGCTGGGTTTACCATGATATGTCATATCAGAGTGCTGGAGAACAGTTGAGGCGTGTGTAATGCATTGCCAATGCAGAAAGCGACAATGGCATTTTCAGCGCCTGAGAAGCGTTTTGAGGCACTAAAACATAGTTTTGGCGTTTTCTCAGGCATGGAACATGATAGAACCAAAATTCCAAAAGCATCTTGTGGCACTTGGGCCTCCATTGTTGCACGGCAAAAATGGTCCAGTTATCTTTTATAGTTTTTCCACAAAACGTGTTTTGAACTTTCTGAGCGCTATAGCTTTTTCCCATTGAAAGTGCCCAAAAGCCCATTAGAATGGCACGGCGAGCAAACTGCGTGATTGCGGCTGGGTTTACCATGATATGTCATATCAGAGTGCTGGAGAACAGTTGAGGCGTGTGTAATGCATTGCCAATGCAGAAAGCGACAATGGCATTTTCAGCGCCTGAGAAGCGTTTTGAGGCACTAAAACATAGTTTTGGCGTTTTCTCAGGCATGGAACATGATAGAACCAAAATTCCAAAAGCATCTTGTGGCACTTGGGCCTCCATTGTTGCACGGCAAAAATGGTCCAGTTATCTTTTATAGTTTTTCCACAAAACGTGTTTTGAACTTTCTGAGCGCTATAGCTTTTTCCCATTGAAAGTGCCCAAAAGCCCATTAGAATGGCACGGCGAGCAAACTGCGTGATTGCGGCTGGGTTTACCATGATATGTCATATCAGAGTGCTGGAGAACAGTTGAGGCGTGTGTAATGCATTGCCAATGCAGAAAGCGACAATGGCATTTTCAGCGCCTGAGAAGCGTTTTGAGGCACTAAAACATAGTTTTGGCGTTTTCTCAGGCATGGAACATGATAGAACCAAAATTCCAAAAGCATCTTGTGGCACTTGGGCCTCCATTGTTGCACGGCAAAAATGGTCCAGTTATCTTTTATAGTTTTTCCACAAAACGTGTTTTGAACTTTCTGAGCGCTATAGCTTTTTCCCATTGAAAGTGCCCAAAAGCCCATTAGAATGGCACGGCGAGCAAACTGCGTGATTGCGGCTGGGTTTACCATGATATGTCATATCAGAGTGCTGGAGAACAGTTGAGGCGTGTGTAATGCATTGCCAATGCAGAAAGCGACAATGGCATTTTCAGCGCCTGAGAAGCGTTTTGAGGCACTAAAACATAGTTTTGGCGTTTTCTCAGGCATGGAACATGATAGAACCAAAATTCCAAAAGCATCTTGTGGCACTTGGGCCTCCATTGTTGCACGGCAAAAATGGTCCAGTTATCTTTTATAGTTTTTCCACAAAACGTGTTTTGAACTTTCTGAGCGCTATAGCTTTTTCCCATTGAAAGTGCCCAAAAGCCCATTAGAATGGCACGGCGAGCAAACTGCGTGATTGCGGCTGGGTTTACCATGATATGTCATATCAGAGTGCTGGAGAACAGTTGAGGCGTGTGTAATGCATTGCCAATGCAGAAAGCGACAATGGCATTTTCAGCGCCTGAGAAGCGTTTTGAGGCACTAAAACATAGTTTTGGCGTTTTCTCAGGCATGGAACATGATAGAACCAAAATTCCAAAAGCATCTTGTGGCACTTGGGCCTCCATTGTTGCACGGCAAAAATGGTCCAGTTATCTTTTATAGTTTTTCCACAAAACGTGTTTTGAACTTTCTGAGCGCTATAGCTTTGTCCCATTGAAAGTGCCCAAAAGCCCATTAGAATGGCACGGCGAGCAAACTGCGTGATTGCGGCTGGGTTTACCATGATATGTCATATCAGAGTGCTGGAGAACAGTTGAGGCGTGTGTAATGCATTGCCAATGCAGAAAGCGACAATGGCATTTTCAGCGCCTGAGAAGCGTTTTGAGGCACTAAAACATAGTTTTGGCGTTTTCTCAGGCATGGAACATGATAGAACCAAAATTCCAAAAGCATCTTGTGGCACTTGGGCCTCCATTGTTGCACGGCAAAAATGGTCCAGTTATCTTTTATAGTTTTTCCACAAAACGTGTTTTGAACTTTCTGAGCGCTATAGCTTTTTCCCATTGAAAGTGCCCAAAAGCCCATTAGAATGGCACGGCGAGCAAACTGCGTGATTGCGGCTGGGTTTACCATGATATGTCATATCAGAGTGCTGGAGAACAGTTGAGGCGTGTGTAATGCATTGCCAATGCAGAAAGCGACAATGGCATTTTCAGCGCCTGAGAAGCGTTTTGAGGCACTAAAACATAGTTTTGGCGTTTTCTCAGGCATGGAACATGATAGAACCAAAACTCCAAAAGCATCTTGTGGCACTTGGGCCTCCATTGTTGCTAAGGCAAAAATGGTCCAGTTATCTTTTATAGTTTTTCCACAAAACGTGTTTTGAACTTTCTGAGCGCTATAGCTTTGTCCCATTGAAAGTGCCCAAAAGCCCATTAGAATGGCACGGCGAGCAAACTGCGTGATTGCGGCTGGGTTTACCATGATATGTCATATCAGAGTGCTGGAGAACAGTTGAGGCGTGTGTAATGCATTGCCAATGCAGAAAGCGACAATGGCATTTTCAGCGCCTGAGAAGCGTTTTGAGGCACTAAAACATAGTTTTGGCGTTTTCTCAGGCATGGAACATGATAGAACCAAAATTCCAAAAGCATCTTGTGGCACTTGGGCCTCCATTGTTGCACGGCAAAAATGGTCCAGTTATCTTTTATAGTTTTTCCACAAAACGTGTTTTGAACTTTCTGAGCGCTATAGCTTTTTCCCATTGAAAGTGCCCAAAAGCCCATTAGAATGGCACGGCGAGCAAACTGCGTGATTGCGGCTGGGTTTACCATGATATGTCATATCAGAGTGCTGGAGAACAGTTGAGGCGTGTGTAATGCATTGCCAATGCAGAAAGCGACAATGGCATTTTCAGCGCCTGAGAAGCGTTTTGAGGCACTAAAACATAGTTTTGGCGTTTTCTCAGGCATGGAACATGATAGAACCAAAATTCCAAAAGCATCTTGTGGCACTTGGGCCTCCATTGTTGCTAAGGCAAAAATGGTCCAGTTATCTTTTATAGTTTTTCCACAAAACGTGTTTTGAACTTTCTGAGCGCTATAGCTTTGTCCCATTGAAAGTGCCCAAAAGCCCATTAGAATGGCACGGCGAGCAAACTGCGTGATTGCGGCTGGGTTTACCATGATATGTCATATCAGAGTGCTGGAGAACAGTTGAGGCGTGTGTAATGCATTGCCAATGCAGAAAGCGACAATGGCATTTTCAGCGCCTGAGAAGCGTTTTGAGGCACTAAAACATAGTTTTGGCGTTTTCTCAGGCATGGAACATGATAGAACCAAAATTCCAAAAGCATCTTGTGGCACTTGGGCCTCCATTGTTGCACGGCAAAAATGGTCCAGTTATCTTTTATAGTTTTTCCACAAAACGTGTTTTGAACTTTCTGAGCGCTATAGCTTTTTCCCATTGAAAGTGCCCAAAAGCCCATTAGAATGGCACGGCGAGCAAACTGCGTGATTGCGGCTGGGTTTACCATGATATGTCATATCAGAGTGCTGGAGAACAGTTGAGGCGTGTGTAATGCATTGCCAATGCAGAAAGCGACAATGGCATTTTCAGCGCCTGAGAAGCGTTTTGAGGCACTAAAACATAGTTTTGGCGTTTTCTCAGGCATGGAACATGATAGAACCAAAATTCCAAAAGCATCTTGTGGCACTTGGGCCTCCATTGTTGCTACGGCAAAAATGGTCCAGTTATCTTTTATAGTTTTTCCACAAAACGTGTTTTGAACTTTCTGAGCGCTATAGCTTTTTCCCATTGAAAGTGCCCAAAAGCCCATTAGAATGGCACGGCGAGCAAACTGCGTGATTGCGGCTGGGTTTACCATGATATGTCATATCAGAGTGCTGGAGAACAGTTGAGGCGTGTGTAATGCATTGCCAATGCAGAAAGCGACAATGGCATTTTCAGCGCCTGAGAAGCGTTTTGAGGCACTAAAACATAGTTTTGGCGTTTTCTCAGGCATGGAACATGATAGAACCAAAATTCCAAAAGCATCTTGTGGCACTTGGGCCTCCATTGTTGCACGGCAAAAATGGTCCAGTTATCTTTTATAGTTTTTCCACAAAACGTGTTTTGAACTTTCTGAGCGCTATAGCTTTTTCCCATTGAAAGTGCCCAAAAGCCCATTAGAATGGCACGGCGAGCAAACTGCGTGATTGCGGCTGGGTTTACCATGATATGTCATATCAGAGTGCTGGAGAACAGTTGAGGCGTGTGTAATGCATTGCCAATGCAGAAAGCGACAATGGCATTTTCAGCGCCTGAGAAGCGTTTTGAGGCACTAAAACATAGTTTTGGCGTTTTCTCAGGCATGGAACATGATAGAACCAAAACTTCCAAAAGCATCTTGTGGCACTTGGGCCTCCATTGTTGCTAAGGCAAAAATGGTCCAGTTATCTTTTATAGTTTTTCCACAAAACGTGTTTTGAACTTTCTGAGCGCTATAGCTTTTTCCCATTGAAAGTGCCCAAAAGCCCATTAGAATGGCACGGCGAGCAAACTGCGTGATTGCGGCTGGGTTTACCATGATATGTCATATCAGAGTGCTGGAGAACAGTTGAGGCGTGTGTAATGCATTGCCAATGCAGAAAGCGACAATGGCATTTTCAGCGCCTGAGAAGCGTTTTGAGGCACTAAAACATAGTTTTGGCGTTTTCTCAGGCATGGAACATGATAGAACCAAAATTCCAAAAGCATCTTGTGGCACTTGGGCCTCCATTGTTGCACGGCAAAAATGGTCCAGTTATCTTTTATAGTTTTTCCACAAAACGTGTTTTGAACTTTCTGAGCGCTATAGCTTTTTCCCATTGAAAGTGCCCAAAAGCCCATTAGAATGGCACGGCGAGCAAACTGCGTGATTGCGGCTGGGTTTACCATGATATGTCATATCAGAGTGCTGGAGAACAGTTGAGGCGTGTGTAATGCATTGCCAATGCAGAAAGCGACAATGGCATTTTCAGCGCCTGAGAAGCGTTTTGAGGCACTAAAACATAGTTTTGGCGTTTTCTCAGGCATGGAACATGATAGAACCAAAATTCCAAAAGCATCTTGTGGCACTTGGGCCTCCATTGTTGCACGGCAAAAATGGTCCAGTTATCTTTTATAGTTTTTCCACAAAACGTGTTTTGAACTTTCTGAGCGCTATAGCTTTGTCCCATTGAAAGTGCCCAAAAGCCCATTAGAATGGCACGGCGAGCAAACTGCGTGATTGCGGCTGGGTTTACCATGATATGTCATATCAGAGTGCTGGAGAACAGTTGAGGCGTGTGTAATGCATTGCCAATGCAGAAAGCGACAATGGCATTTTCAGCGCCTGAGAAGCGTTTTGAGGCACTAAAACATAGTTTTGGCGTTTTCTCAGGCATGGAACATGATAGAACCAAAATTCCAAAAGCATCTTGTGGCACTTGGGCCTCCATTGTTGCACGGCAAAAATGGTCCAGTTATCTTTTATAGTTTTTCCACAAAACGTGTTTTGAACTTTCTGAGCGCTATAGCTTTTTCCCATTGAAAGTGCCCAAAAGCCCATTAGAATGGCACGGCGAGCAAACTGCGTGATTGCGGCTGGGTTTACCATGATATGTCATATCAGAGTGCTGGAGAACAGTTGAGGCGTGTGTAATGCATTGCCAATGCAGAAAGCGACAATGGCATTTTCAGCGCCTGAGAAGCGTTTTGAGGCACTAAAACATAGTTTTGGCGTTTTCTCAGGCATGGAACATGATAGAACCAAAATTCCAAAAGCATCTTGTGGCACTTGGGCCTCCATTGTTGCTACGGCAAAAATGGTCCAGTTATCTTTTATAGTTTTTCCACAAAACGTGTTTTGAACTTTCTGAGCGCTATAGCTTTGTCCCATTGAAAGTGCCCAAAAGCCCATTAGAATGGCACGGCGAGCAAACTGCGTGATTGCGGCTGGGTTTACCATGATATGTCATATCAGAGTGCTGGAGAACAGTTGAGGCGTGTGTAATGCATTGCCAATGCAGAAAGCGACAATGGCATTTTCAGCGCCTGAGAAGCGTTTTGAGGCACTAAAACATAGTTTTGGCGTTTTCTCAGGCATGGAACATGATAGAACCAAAATTCCAAAAGCATCTTGTGGCACTTGGGCCTCCATTGTTGCACGGCAAAAATGGTCCAGTTATCTTTTATAGTTTTTCCACAAAACGTGTTTTGAACTTTCTGAGCGCTATAGCTTTTTCCCATTGAAAGTGCCCAAAAGCCCATTAGAATGGCACGGCGAGCAAACTGCGTGATTGCGGCTGGGTTTACCATGATATGTCATATCAGAGTGCTGGAGAACAGTTGAGGCGTGTGTAATGCATTGCCAATGCAGAAAGCGACAATGGCATTTTCAGCGCCTGAGAAGCGTTTTGAGGCACTAAAACATAGTTTTGGCGTTTTCTCAGGCATGGAACATGATAGAACCAAAATTCCAAAAGCATCTTGTGGCACTTGGGCCTCCATTGTTGCACGGCAAAAATGGTCCAGTTATCTTTTATAGTTTTTCCACAAAACGTGTTTTGAACTTTCTGAGCGCTATAGCTTTTTCCCATTGAAAGTGCCCAAAAGCCCATTAGAATGGCACGGCGAGCAAACTGCGTGATTGCGGCTGGGTTTACCATGATATGTCATATCAGAGTGCTGGAGAACAGTTGAGGCGTGTGTAATGCATTGCCAATGCAGAAAGCGACAATGGCATTTTCAGCGCCTGAGAAGCGTTTTGAGGCACTAAAACATAGTTTTGGCGTTTTCTCAGGCATGGAACATGATAGAACCAAAATTCCAAAAGCATCTTGTGGCACTTGGGCCTCCATTGTTGCACGGCAAAAATGGTCCAGTTATCTTTTATAGTTTTTCCACAAAACGTGTTTTGAACTTTCTGAGCGCTATAGCTTTTTCCCATTGAAAGTGCCCAAAAGCCCATTAGAATGGCACGGCGAGCAAACTGCGTGATTGCGGCTGGGTTTACCATGATATGTCATATCAGAGTGCTGGAGAACAGTTGAGGCGTGTGTAATGCATTGCCAATGCAGAAAGCGACAATGGCATTTTCAGCGCCTGAGAAGCGTTTTGAGGCACTAAAACATAGTTTTGGCGTTTTCTCAGGCATGGAACATGATAGAACCAAAATTCCAAAAGCATCTTGTGGCACTTGGGCCTCCATTGTTGCACGGCAAAAATGGTCCAGTTATCTTTTATAGTTTTTCCACAAAACGTGTTTTGAACTTTCTGAGCGCTATAGCTTTTTCCCATTGAAAGTGCCCAAAAGCCCATTAGAATGGCACGGCGAGCAAACTGCGTGATTGCGGCTGGGTTTACCATGATATGTCATATCAGAGTGCTGGAGAACAGTTGAGGCGTGTGTAATGCATTGCCAATGCAGAAAGCGACAATGGCATTTTCAGCGCCTGAGAAGCGTTTTGAGGCACTAAAACATAGTTTTGGCGTTTTCTCAGGCATGGAACATGATAGAACCAAAATTCCAAAAGCATCTTGTGGCACTTGGGCCTCCATTGTTGCACGGCAAAAATGGTCCAGTTATCTTTTATAGTTTTTCCACAAAACGTGTTTTGAACTTTCTGAGCGCTATAGCTTTTTCCCATTGAAAGTGCCCAAAAGCCCATTAGAATGGCACGGCGAGCAAACTGCGTGATTGCGGCTGGGTTTACCATGATATGTCATATCAGAGTGCTGGAGAACAGTTGAGGCGTGTGTAATGCATTTCCAATGCAGAAAGCGACAATGGCATTTTCAGCGCCTGAGAAGCGTTTTGAGGCACTAAAACATAGTTTTGGCGTTTTCTCAGGCATGGAACATGATAGAACCAAAATTCCAAAAGCATCTTGTGGCACTTGGGCCTCCATTGTTGCACGGCAAAAATGGTCCAGTTATCTTTTATAGTTTTTCCACAAAACGTGTTTTGAACTTTCTGAGCGCTATAGCTTTTTCCCATTGAAAGTGCCCAAAAGCCCATTAGAATGGCACGGCGAGCAAACTGCGTGATTGCGGCTGGGTTTACCATGATATGTCATATCAGAGTGCTGGAGAACAGTTGAGGCGTGTGTAATGCATTTCCAATGCAGAAAGCGACAATGGCATTTTCAGCGCCTGAGAAGCGTTTTGAGGCACTAAAACATAGTTTTGGCGTTTTCTCAGGCATGGAACATGATAGAACCAAAATTCCAAAAGCATCTTGTGGCACTTGGGCCTCCATTGTTGCACGGCAAAAATGGTCCAGTTATCTTTTATAGTTTTTCCACAAAACGTGTTTTGAACTTTCTGAGCGCTATAGCTTTTTCCCATTGAAAGTGCCCAAAAGCCCATTAGAATGGCACGGCGAGCAAACTGCGTGATTGCGGCTGGGTTTACCATGATATGTCATATCAGAGTGCTGGAGAAGAGTTGAGGCGTGTGTAATGCATTTCCAATGCAGAAAGCGACAATGGCATTTTCAGCGCCTGAGAAGCGTTTTGAGGCACTAAAACATAGTTTTGGCGTTTTCTCAGGCATGGAACATGATAGAACCAAAATTCCAAAAGCATCTTGTGGCACTTGGGCCTCCATTGTTGCACGGCAAAAATGGTCCAGTTATCTTTTATAGTTTTTCCACAAAACGTGTTTTGAACTTTCTGAGCGCTATAGCTTTTTCCCATTGAAAGTGCCCAAAAGCCCATTAGAATGGCACGGCGAGCAAACTGCGTGATTGCGGCTGGGTTTACCATGATATGTCATATCAGAGTGCTGAGAAAGAGTTGAGGCGTGTGTAATGCATTTCCAATGCAGAAAGCGACAATGACATTTTCAGCGCCTGAGAAGCGTTTTGAGGCACTAAAACATAGTTTTGGCGTTTTCTCAGGCATGGAACATGATAGAACCAAAATTCCAAAAGCATCTTGTGGCACTTGGGCCTCCATTGTTGCACGGCAAAAATGGTCCAGTTATCTTTTATAGTTTTTCCACAAAACGTGTTTTGAACTTTCTGAGCGCTATAGCTTTTTCCCATTGAAAGTGCCCAAAAGCCCATTAGAATGGCACGGCGAGCAAACTGCGTGATTGCGGCTGGGTTTACCATGATATGTCATATCAGAGTGCTGGAGAACAGTTGAAGCGTGTGTAATGCATTGCCAATGCAGAAAGCGACAATGGCATTTTCAGCGCCTGAGAAGCGTTTTGAGGCACTAAAACATAGTTTTGGCGTTTTCTCAGGCATGGAACATGATAGAACCAAAATTCCAAAAGCATCTTGTAGAACTTGGGCCTCCATTGTTGCACGGCAAAAATGGTCCAGTTATCTTTTATAGTTTTTCCACAACACGTGTTTTTAACTTTCTGAGCGCTATAGCTTTTCCCATTGAAAGTGCCCAAGGGCCCATTAGAATGGCACGGCGAGCAAACCGCGTGATTGCGGCTGGGTTTACCATGATATGTCATATCAGAGTGCTGGAGAACAGTTGAGGCGTGTGTAATGCATTGCCAATGCAGAAAGCGACAATGGCATTTTCAGCGCCTGAGAAGCGTTTTGAGGCACTAAACCATAGTTTTGGCGGTTTCTCAAGCATGGAACATGATAGAACCAAAATTCCAAAAGCATCTTGTAACACTTGGGCCTCCATTGTTGCACGGCAAAAATGGTCCAGTTATCTTTTATAGTTTTTCCACAAAACGTGTTTTTAACTTTCTGAGCGCTTTAGCTTTTTCCAATTGAAAGTGACAAGATTCACAAGTGGTTGATAAATGTAAGTTTTTGGGTGTTACTCTCTCCAAAGATCTTAGCTGGCAGTCAAACACCATTTACATTGCTGAAAAGGCTTGCCAGCGTCTCTTCTTTTTACGAAAACTAAAGGATTTCACTCAAAACAAAACTATTCTTTTAAACTTTTATCGGTGTGGTATTGAAAGTCTTCTTACCAGCTCTGTCACTGTGTGGTTTGGTAATCTCACTGTGAAAGAAAAGAAAACTTTAAACAGAGTGGTTTGCTCCGCTCGCAGGACCATAGGCTGTGACCTCCCAGTCTTAGAGAATATTTACAAATCTAGACTTTTAACCAGAGCTCTCCAGATCATCAGTGATCCCTTTGGCCACCCTGCTGCTGGGATGTTTGACTTCCTTCCATCAGGGAAATGATATTGTTCTATTAAATGCACTGCATCTCGTCATGCTAAAAGTTTTTTTCCACAAGCTGTGATGACCTTGAACAATGCACTTTGAAATACCTCATATATAAGACATGCACCTTATTGCTTTGGTTACTTCTTTTACTGCTATTTATATATACAGTGTTTTTATTGTTAGTATTTATTAGGTTTTATTCAGGATGTATCCATATGTTGTTTTATTGAAGGCTTGTGCTTGGTGTGTTTTGTTGTATGTTTTGTTTGTTTAAATGTTGACTGTGCACTTTGAGCTCTTGCAACTGTTTTCCAATGTAGTTCTTTTTTAAATGCTGCAAATGGCAATTAAACTGAAATGAATTGAACTGTGAGTTTGTTGAGTAGGACTTGGTGGTTGATGGTGTCAAATGCTTTCCTGAAATCAAGAACACTGCTCCTACATAAGGATACTCATCCAACACTTAACCTTTTCAGTTAGCAAACAGTTAGCAGATTCAGTTGAGTGGTGTGTTCAAAACCCAAACTGCATTTGATGTAATGGTGTGAAACCTTTATCAAGATGTTTGATCAACTGATTTCCAACCAATTTTTCAGCTACCTTGGAAATAATTGGATTGGATTGGTTTAATAATTTTTTGATTCACAATCCAAAAGTTTACAAATTTTTGAATGAACAACTCAGCCTGTTCTTTAAGGAAAATAAAACTCCTGATGTTTCTCCTGGTCTGCTCTGGGAGACTTTGAAAGCCTATGCTCGTGGTCTAATTATATCATATTCTGCGGGGCTTAAAAAGACTCGTCGTATGGAGCAAAGAAAACTTGAGCTAGAGTTGCATGATCTCCAGGTTGATAATGAGTCACCTTTGGAACCTCTTAGGAACAAAATTCAAGTGGCCAAAACTGCTTTAGAGGGGCTACTAACAAAGAGGGCAGAGAAATCTATATTTTTTATGAAGCAGAGGCTGTATGAGTTTGCCAACAAACTCATAACCTTCTTCGCAATAAGGCCTTTGCCCGGAATATTCCAAGTGTCAGAAAATCATCTGGTAACTATAATAACGCAGTAATTAATAACACTTTCAAAACATTTTTTGAGCAGCTCACATTTTCTCTCATTTCAGACCCCTACATGAACAAGATATGCATTTTTTTTTTTCAGAGCTGGACCTACCTAAAATTACTGACAGCCAGAGGGATGATTTATGTAAACCCACTCAGAGTGAAATTCTAAAAGTTGTGTGTCAGTGACTCCCAAACAACAAGGCTATTGTTTGAAATTTTTGAGTACTCATTTTCAGCTGGTGCTCTCCCTTCTTCTCTAATGGAGGGCAATATCTCACTAGTTTTGAAAAAAGGGAAACCTCCAGAAGAATGTTGTTCTTATAGGCTCATATCGGTTTTAAATCTTGATCTGAAGATTCTCGCGAAGGTTCTGGCTTCACGTTTAGAAACTGTGTTGCCCTCGGGTGGTTAAAAATTATCAAATTGGCTTCATACGGGGCAGGTATTCAACACACAACGTCAGAGATTTTCTTAATCTTATTCAGCAATCATCCATGTTTAATTCCGACGCTCTGGTCATTTCTCTTGATGCAGAGAAAGCCTTCGGCCGGCTGGAAAGGCCCTATCTTTTCTTGACTCTCCAAAGGTTCGGCCTAGGTAATGGTTTTGTCAAGTGGATTCAGATTTTATATAAATCACCTCTTTCGGCAGTGATTACTAATGGACATAGATCAAGTAATTTTAGTATTGGGTGGGGAAGTAGGCAGGGCTGCCCATTAAGCCCACTGTTATTTGCATTGGCTATGGAGCCTCTGGCCGTTGCTATTAGGAGGGATCCTAATATTGAAGGACTTTCTTTAAATAATTTTCATCATAAAATTTCACTTTATGCGGATGATGTTTTTATTTTTCTAAACTCCTCAACTCAATCAATTCCCAAGTTAATACAATTAATTACTGTATGGCGCCTTCTTGGGTTACAAGATAAATTTTTCCAAAAGTGAGGCCATGCCTCTCTCTGGTTTACATGGGGTTAACCCAAACATTTCTCGGCTTTTTTGTTGGTCCCCAACAGGTTTTACTTATTTAGGAATAAAGGTTTCTCCTAACATAAAAGATTTGTATAAACTACACTCCTCTCATTCAGTCTGTAAGTCGTGACCTGGACAGATAGTGCAGCCTCCCTCTGTCTCTTTTAGGTTGTATACACCTGGTTAAAATGAACATTCTCCCTCATCTTCTGTATTTATTCCAGATGCTGCCTCTTGTTTGTTTTGTTTCAGGGGTTAGTATTAGATTCATATTAAATTGCGTGATTTTAAAGTAGGCAGCAGCTTTACACAGAATCAGCAGTGTCAATGGTGACACACGACACAAGCATTTAGCTTGTAGCTAAAAGGCCACAGTAATAACAAATCTCTAAACTTTAAACATTAGTTTCACAAAACAAATCAAAAAACGTCCTAATTCTGGCCAACTCTAAGAAATCCAACACCAAATACCTGTGATCCACCATGGACAAGCTTCTGCCATAATGAGCGGTCTGCTCACACACAAATGTCTGGATGCGTGAGTGCTGGCCCCTTTGTAGACTAACATCTGAAATGATACTTTCATTCATTTTTTTTCCTTAAATACATATATAATAATTTGTATTCCTCTCTTTACCTCAGCCACTCTCCTGAAGGTGGATGACTTATTATATATATTTACACATTTTGATCATATATGAATCATTTGCATGCATTGTAGTTGTTTTTCAAGCCAAAATGAACTGGAGTGAATAGTTCTGTATTTTTTCACTTTATAAACTGTTTATTTATATACACCACAAACACTACAAGATTCAATGTTATTGTCATCACAGAAGAACAAATACCTGGCCACAAAAGGCATATTAGCTTTAACCTGAAGTGCAATAAGCCTGTGCAAGATATGAAGTATCTAAGAATTCAATATGACACATGTATAGTAGAAAGCAGTACTATGGACATAATGTACAAGTGGATTTGTGCCTTAAATGTAAGTACACAATAACCAAAAACCATTAACATATTTTACAAAGGGATATGAACAAAACAATAAAGCAATGGACATTAAATAGTACATACAAGATTAACAGTGAGAAGTTAACAGTGCAATAATAATAATATATTGCAATACCTAGAGAATAGTACTCAGACTGCAAATTGATAAAGTACTTTAGCTCAGTTTCACACAACAAACTTGTAACTTGAAACAATACTTAAAAGTAGGGATAAAATAAATAAAAAAATACAGCATACAGTTAAAAAAAAAATATCTGAAGATTGAACTTATTCAAAGGATAACACCTTGGGATGGTCTCATTTATATTATATAGAGTACAGTATATGCAATGTACTTGATGAAAGAGGAGACTTAAACAATGAGGTGTTGAGTCATGATTCACACAGTGGTAAAGACGTATTAAGTACAGTATGAATGAGGTCCTCCTGTCTCTCTACAGCACGGTGTCCACCTGTCTCTCTATAGTGCGGTGAAATAAAGGTTTGTCCATGATGGACATCAGTTTGATCAGTGTCCTCCTGTTCCCCTTTACTGCACTAGTTAGTATGTAAGTAGTAGTACTAGCAAGTATGGTTCATGATGGAGAGCAGTTTGAACTGTGTCCTGTGTTCTGTCCTTTTGTCCCTCACCGACTCAAATGTCTCTGCTGAGAACCTGACTGTTTTGCAAACCAGTTTATTCAGTCTTTTGCCCTCCGTCCTCCTGTTCAGAGTTTACCCAGCGGTGAGTAAAAGCACAGCAACCACACACTGGGAGAATATCGCCTGCATCTTGCTGCACAGGTTAAGGCTGAGCATCCTCAGGATATAGAGTCTACTTGTGCACTTCTTGTACACAGTACACCATCACTGTTGTCTGACCAGTCCAGCTGCAGTTCAAGAGCACGTCAGGTCCACTGCTTCCACCCTCCTGCTCTGGGACAGGCTCCGCAGGTGTCCTATCAGTCTGTAAATACAATTAAAAAATTATATATTACTTTATACCAAAAATGAATGCATAAGAATAGTGAAATATAGCAATATTGAAATTCAAAGCTTTCTTCGTTATTCTAAAAAATATTGAAGTATGATAAATTTTGAAATGTATAATTATTATGGGCATTATGTTTGTGCTTTTAACATTACTATAAACCATATTAAGGGTTAAGATACACATGGGTTATAAATACATACATACTGTATTTACCTTCAGTGTGCAGTTCACAGTTCAGGTTGTCACAGCTGTCCTTGTCCTGCTACTGCTCCTTCTGCCTGCTGTATATCTATGAACATAAAATGTTAATTTATTTATTAACAAGGTACTTTTACATGCAACTGTTAATGAACCTAAGTGGGTACCTGGATTTCTGTCTCTCTCTGGCCAGTGTGAAGAAAGTGGAGTAGGCGGAGTTTCCACCCAGTGTTTAAGCTCAAGTCTCAGTTTTGGCAGAGCTGGTTGAGGACTTCCAACCTTACCCAGTGTGCTACTGAGACATCCCTGAAACCCAGCAACAGCACAAAGTTTTAGTCATTTAATAAATGTGGTTGTTATGAGATGCACAAAGGTACAGGAGTAATGCATTTAGCTCATCTGGAGCCTAAACAAGGATCATGTTTGCTACATGCCATTTGCTTCTTCATTGCTTGTGGCTAAAGTTTTGTCTGCTCGTGCAGAGCCTGGGCTCATGGTTTATTGGATACCTGCATTTCTCCAGTGTGCAGGTATCCAGGAGAGGGGTGCGCTCCTCTCTGCTGGAGCAGAGAGGAGCGCACCCCTCCCCCGCACTAACGCGGCTCTGGCCGGCTGTAAGGAAGAGAAAAGAGAAAGGCAAATTCAAATGAGCTTTATTAACAGTGTAACCCTTATGATGGAAAGACTAGAAATAAGGGGTTGGGCCAATGATTAGAAGGGGCTAAGGTAAAGATGAGTGGAGACCAATGTAAAATTGGCTGTTGAAAGTATTACCATATGTAACAATAATAGTAGTAACAGTGCACTTTAGTACAATACAAATTTAAAAGAAAGCCCTTGTTTCCTATCTGAGCTCAGATAATGTATAGTCCAGCCGGCTTAATAGTCCGTTTGAGTCAAGTTGAGTTAAATCCAATGGTATCAATGGTCCTATTGCACAGGTGTTAGTTTATGGGAGGAGAACCTTGGGCTCTCCAAGGCCAAGCTTAGCGCTAACATCCACTGAGGTTACGGCATCACTTTTTGGGCCTATTACAGGTTGGCATGGGGAGTACATGTGTGACTGACATAAACAACAAACCACCTAATCCTCATATATATATATATATATATATATATATATATATCAACCTATCTCACCCACTCTCGTCTAGATGAATCCTTACAGAGCTGGTGTATGATCCTATAGATGAACTAAGAGACAAGCAGTCCTAGAAGCATTGCCTATCCGTCCTGGGAGAGGATCTCTCCTTCAATATGGGCTCCATAAGGTTTCTTCTTTTTTTTCCCATAGCTGGGTTTTTTTTTTTTTTTTAGGAGTTTTTCCTTACCGAGAAGGAGGGTCTAAGGACAGGCGTGTCCTGGGTCTGTTTAGTGTAGTTATTGTTTGTGCTGATTGTGTTTTAAGTCTGATCGTGTGTTTATGTTTGATCAACAGTTTGTGAATCCCTTTGAGGCGATTTTGTGATACTGGGCTATACAAAAAAACCTGAATTGAATTGTCATTTTGTCCTTTATTATTGTAAAAAATATAAATGTATGAATATACTAACTCAATATCAGACTCATGAATAATACTTGCATATATAAATGAACTGATGTAAATGTAAATATGAACATTACATGCGTGTGGATCAGAGAAAGTGAGTGACCTGCTGTTCAGTGGGTGTTGTAACACAAGATGAAGTCCTTGTGCTGAATGACAGTAGGAGTGGTGCTGTTTGGGAGGGCAGGGTGTGGTGGAGCTCCAGACGGGTAACAGAGATGAGCAGTTAACACACAAAGACTCGGGGGCGTAACATCAGGCAGTGCAGCCAGTGCAACTGCACTGGGGCCCAGGAGCTTTGGGGGCCCATTAGAGTGGGTTCTTGTAAATCAATGTCAAGACTGAATATTCATAATAATTATGGTGCAGCACTTAACACTGCAGAGTTTTTAATATAAATTAAAATTTGGTTAAAGTTGTAAATTCATAACAAAAAAAAAAACACTTTTCTTAAGATAAACACACAAATTGTAATTTAAAAAAACATGCCTCTATCCAAATATTTGTAAATAAGCAACTTTTTAAATTAATAAAATAAAATTCTTGTAAACCACAACATTATATAAATTAAAAACCTTTAGGGCCCCACATTACTAAGTTACATCACAGAGGCCATCCACTAGACTTTTGCAAGCAAAAGAAATTACACAGTGGGGCTATACAAATTCAGGGGGATCTTATTCCATTGCTTTGCTGCTTAATATTGTAAAGACATGATGGAGCTTTTCGAAATCATTTCTAACTACATAAATATTAAAAAAAAAACAAAACACTTATTTTGTAATGGAACAGAATTTATTTTGAACAAAACACCAAAATGTGGTTACACCCCAGGGCAGGTGCTGAAGGAAAAGGGTCTTCATCCTCTGGTGGCCTTGTGACTTCACCTCTGTTATCTTCTGCTCTGGTTCTCTGGAGACAGGGTTTGTCGCAGAACAAGAACTTTAAAACAATCTAGATCAGTGATTCTTAAACTTTACACCAAGTACTACCTCAGAAGATTTGGCCAGGTTATTGGGACAAAATAAGCCTAAATCTTTCCTAAACCGGGACTAACCCAAGTTTAAACCAATACAATCCTCATCACTAAACCAGGACTAAATTGGGACAGAACCAGGTCTAGCTCCAACTTAAGTAGGACTAAAACAAGAACCAATGGCTTTAAATAAATACTAAATCAAGGCTTCAACTGCAAACGACTCCCCAGTACCACTAGAAGCAGCCTCCGTCCCACAGCTTGAGAACCACTGCTCTATTGCAAATAAAACAGTAAAAAGTCTATTGTTAGCTCAAAACACATTTACCTATGAGCTAGCAGGCACATGAAGGAACAGAAGGTACAGGCCAAACCTGCATCCGAACCCAGACACTAGGACTGAGAGGACGCAACCACAGGCAGCAACTGGGTCTACATGAGACAAAAGCATACACACAAGTGTATACAAACAAAATAATATAAAAAGGAATAAGAAAGGAAAATTAAGTGTGACAGTAATGAGGTTTTGGGTTTTACACTCGGGCAACCCTCTCCATTTATCCAGGCTGGGGACTGGCACAAAGGGGACACTTTTGTGACCCTTTGTGGCTGGATTAAACCCACCTCCAGTGAAAAGCAGTTTGAGAGTTTGTTAGTAGTTAGCAAGAGAACATGCACAAAGAGTATTACATTTACAATGCACAGCAACGCAACAACTAGAGTAAGAGTTAAAATCTACAACAGTTGCTGCAGATTAGCTGTTTAGCATTAGCATTGACTAGAGGTAGCTCAAACATGTTCTGGAAAATTTTAGCTGAGACTCAAACATGTAGCAGCAGTTATTAGCATTAGGAATGTGTTTATATTCAACCAGTTTAAAGACTACAGGAAAAAAGACTAAGTGTTTGGTGTGTGCAAGGATGCTCAAAGTTCTTCTGACGTTGGTGCACACTGGAGCCATGGTTGGTGTTCCTTTGGAACCTGAAACCCTAACATTAGTAGCGCTGAAAGAAAAAGGGTTAAACATTTATCATTACAGCAATAAACAGCACACAAGACTCAGTGAAGGCCCAAACCGCGTATAAAAACACACAGGCAACCTCAAAACAAACACCTGAAATAGTTTAAAAAACACAAACACACATTATAATCCCTGTTTCATTTTACGTTAAGGGTAAACCTGCAAAATTTCTTAAAAAAGGTTAAAAATGAGCCTTTCATAAAAGTGACAAAAATCCTTAACCAGACCATAGATTTGGCCAGGCATGGTCAAACATTTAATAAAACAGTTAAACAGAGACTGGAGGTGCACCCCCAGTAAACAATACTAAACCAAATTTAAACACCAACACACATTAACTAAACAGTACAATTAAACCTAGGCTTCATTTATGTAATTTGGTGCTTGTGGAACTGTTTGGGGCTGAAACAGGAGTGGGACAGGAGGACATGTGCCTGTGCTAGGCTAACCACCAAACAACACATTAAAAACATTTCATGCAGTCGCAAAACCTGTTTAAAACTCATATACATCCTCCCAAAACCAAAAGACCACCTCCTACCAAGTTCTTTGGATCCAACACCGTGTCATCACTGCCATATCCTCTTCAAGCTTGGACCAAGCTTGGATCCTAAAGTGTGCAAAGATGGTCCAAGTTCTTCTGACGTTGGTGCACACTGGAGCCATGGTTGGTGTTCCTTTGGGACCTGAAACCCTAACATTAGTAGCGCTGAAAGAAAAAGGGTTAAACATTTATCATTACAGCAATAAACAGCACACAAGACTCAGTGAAGGCCCAAACCGCGTATAAAAACACACAGGCAACCTCAAAACAAACACCTGAAATAGTTTAAACTAAAAACACATTAAACACACATTATAATCCCTGTTTCATTTTACGTTAAGGGTAACCTGCAAAATTTCTTAAAAAAGGTTAAAAATTAGCCTTTCATAAAAGTGACAAAAATCCTTAACCAGACCATAGATTTGGCCAGGCATGGTCAAACATTTAATAAAACAGTTAAACAGAGACTGGAGGTGCACCCCCAGTAAACAATACTAAACCAAATTTAAACACCAACACACATTAACTAAACAGTACAATTAAACCTAGGCTTCATTTATGTAATTTGGTGCTTGTGGAACTGTTTGGGGCTGAAACAGGAGTGGGACAGGAGGACATGTGCCTGTGCTAGGCTAACCACCAAACAACACATTAAAAACATTTCATGCAGTCGCAAAACCCGTTTAAAACTCATATACATCCTCCCAAAACCAAAAGACCACCTCCTACCAAGTTCTTTGGATCCAACGCCGTGTCATCACTGCCATATCCTCTTCAAGCTTGGACCAAGCTTGGATCCTACAGTGTGCGCAAGGATGGTCAAGTTCTTCTGACATTGGTGCACACTGGAGCCATGGTTGGTGTTCCTTTGGGACCTGAAACCCTAACATTAGTAGAGCTTAAACAAAAAGGGTTAAACATTTATCATTACAGTACAGAGACTGGAGGTGCACCCCCAGTAAACAATACTAAACCAAATTTAAACACCAACACACATGAACAAAACAGTACAATTAAACCTAGGCTTCATTTGTGTAATTTTGTGCTTGTGGAACTGTTTGGGGCTGAAACAGGAGTGGGACAGGGGACATGTGCCTATGCTAGGCTAACCACCAAACACATTAAAAACATTTCATGCAGTCGCAAAACCAATTTAACGCTCCTGTACAACCTCCTAAAACCAAAATACCATCTCCTACCAAGTTCTTTGGATCCAACGCCGTGTCATCACTGCCATATCCTCTTCAAGCTTGGACCAAGCTTGGATCCTACAGTGTGCGCAAGGATGGTCCAAGTTCTTTTGATTGGTGCACACTGGAGCCATGGTTGGTGTTCCTTTGGGACCTGACACCCTAACATTAGTAGAGCTTAAACAAAAAGGGTTAAACATTTATCATTACAGTACAAAGACTGGAGGTGCACCCCCAGTAAACAAAACTAAACCAAATTTAAACACCAACACACATGAACTAAACAGTACAATTAAACCTAGGCTTCATTTGTGTAATTTTGTGCTTGTGGAACTGTTTGGGGCTGAAACAGGAGTGGGACAGGGGACATGTGCCTATGCTAGGCTAACCACCAAACACATTAAAAACATTTCATGCAGTCGCAAAACCAGTTTAACGCTCCTGCACAACCTCCTAAAACCAAAAGACCATCTCCTACCAAGTTCTTTGGATCCAACGCCGTGTCATCACTGCCATATCCTCTTCAAGCTTGGACCAAGCTTGGATCCTAAAGTGTGCAAAGATGGTCCAAGTTCTTCTGACGTTGGTGGACACTGGAGCCATGGTTGGTGTTCCTTTGGGACCTGAAACCCTAACATTAGTAGCGCTGAAAGAAAAAGGGTTAAACATTTATCATTACAGTAATAAACAGCACACAAGACTCAGTGAAGGCCCAAACCGCGTATAAAAACACACAGGCAACCTCAAAACAAACACCTGAAATAGTTTAAAAAACACAAACAAACATTATAATCCCTGTTTCATTTTACGTTAAGGGTAAACCTGCAAAATTTCTTAAAAAAGGTTAAAAATGAGCCTTTCATAAAAGTGACAAAAATCCTTAACCAGACCATAGATTTGGCCAGGCATGGTCAAACATTTAATAAAACAGTTAAACAGAGACTGGAGGTGCACCCCCAGTAAACAATACTAAACCAAATTTAAACACCAACACACATTAACTAAACAGTACAATTAAACCTAGGCTTCATTTATGTAATTTGGTGCTTGTGGAACTGTTTGGGGCTGAAACAGGAGTGGGACAGGAGGACATGTGCCTGTGCTAGGCTAACCACCAAACAACACATTAAAAACATTTCATGCAGTCGCAAAACCCGTTTAAAACTCATATACATCCTCCCAAAACCAAAAGACCACCTCCTACCAAGTTCTTTGGATCCAACGCCGCGCCATCACTGCCATATCCTCTTCAAGCTTGGACCAAGCTTGGATCCTACAGTGTGCGCAAGGATGGTCCAAGTTCTTCTGACATTGGTGCACACTGGAGCCATGGTTGGTGTTCCTTTGGGACCTGAAACCCTAAAATTAGTAGAGCTTAAACAAAAAGGGTTAAACATTTATCATTACAGTACAGAGACTGGAGGTGCACCCCAGTAAACAATACTAAACCAAATTTAAACACCAACACACATGAACAAAACAGTACAATTAAACCTAGGCTTCATTTGTGTAATTTTGTGCTTGTGGAACTGTTTGGGGCTGAAACAGGAGTGGGACAGGGGACATGTGCCTATGCTAGGCTAACCACCAAACACATTAAAAACATTTCATGCAGTCGCAAAACCAATTTAACGCTCCTGTACAACCTCCTAAAACCAAAATACCATCTCCTACCAAGTTCTTTGGATCCAACGCTGTGTCATCACTGCCATATCCTCTTCAAGCTGGACCAAGCTTGGATCCTAAAGTGTGCAAAGATGGTCCAAGTTCTTCTGACGTTGGTGCACACTGGAGCCATGGTTGGTGTTCCTTTGGGACCTGAAACCCTAACATTAGTAGCGCTGAAAGAAAAAGGGTTAAACATTTATCATTACAGCAATAAACAGCACACAAGACTCAGTGAAGGCCCAAACTGCGTATAAAAACACACAGGCAACCTCAAAACAAACACCTGAAATAGTTTAAACTAAAAACACATTAAACACACATTATAATCCCTGTTTCATTTTACGTTAAGGGTAACCTGCAAAATTTCTTAAAAAAGGTTACAAATTAGCCTTTCATAAAAGTGACAAAAATCCTTAACCAAATCATAGATTTGGCCAGGCATGGTCAAACATTTAATAAAACAGTTAAACAGAGACTGGAGGTGCACCCCCAGTAAACAATACTAAACCAAATTTAAACACCAACACACATGAACTAAACAGTACAATTAAACCTAGGCTTCATTTGTGTAATTTGGTGCTTGTGGAACTGTTTGGGGCTGAAACAGGAGTGGGACAGGGGGACATGTGCCTGTGCTAGGCTAACCACCAAACAACACATTAAAAACATTTCATGCAGTCGCAAAACCCGTTTAAAACTCATATACATCCTCCCAAAACCAAAAGACCACCTCCTACCAAGTTCTTTGGATCCAACGCCGCGCCATCACTGCCATATCCTCTTCAAGCATGGACCAAGCTTGGATCCTACAGTGTGCGCAAGGATGGTCCAAGTTCTTCTGACGTTGGTGCACACTGGAGCCATGGTTGGTGTTCCTTTGGGACCTGAAACCCTAACATTAGTAGCGCTGAAAGAAAAAGGGTTAAACATTTATCATTACAGCAATAAACAGCACACAAGACTCAGTGAAGGCCCAAACCGCGTATAAAAACACACAGGCAACCTCAAAACAAACACCTGAAATAGTTTAAACTAAAAACACATTAAACACACATTATAATCCCTGTTTCATTTTACGTTAAGGGTAACCTGCAAAATTTCTTAAAAAAGGTTAAAAATTAGCCTTTCATAAAAGTGACAAAAATCCTTAACCAAACCATAGATTTGGCCAGGCATGGTCAAACATTTAATAAAACAGTTAAACAGAGACTGGAGGTGCACCCCCAGTAAACAATACTAAACTAAATTTAAACACCAACACACATGAACAAAACAGTACAATTAAACCTAGGCTTCATTTGTGTAATTTGGTGCTTGTGGAACTGTTTGGGGCTGAAACAGGAGTGGGACAGGGGGACATGTGCCTGTGCTAGGCTAACCACCAAACAACACATTAAAAACATTTCATGCAGTCGCAAAACCCGTTTAAAACTCATATACATCCTCCCAAAACCAAAAGACCACCTCCTACCAAGTTCTTTGGATCCAACGCCGCGCCATCACTGCCATATCCTCTTCAAGCTTGGACCAAGCTTGGATCCTACAGTGTGCGCAAGGATGGTCCAAGTTCTTCTGACATTGGTGCACACTGGAGCCATGGTTGGTGTTCCTTTGGGACCTGAAACCCTAAAATTAGTAGAGCTTAAACAAAAAGGGTTAAACAATTATCATTACAGTACAGAGACTGGAGGTGCACTCCCAGTAAACAATACTAAACCAAATTTAAACACCAACACACATGAACAAAACAGTACAATTAAACCTAGGCTTCATTTGTGTAATTTTGTGCTTGTGGAACCGTTTGGGGCTGAAAGAAGAGTGGGACAGGGGACATGTGCCTATGCTAGGCTAACCACCAAACACATTAAAAACATTTCATGCAGTCGCATATCCAATTTAACGCTCCTGTACAACCTCCTAAAACCAAAATACCATCTCCTACCAAGTTCTTTGGATCCAACGTCGTGTCATCACTGCCATATCCTCTTCAAGCTTGGACCAAGCTTGGATCCTACAGTGTGCGCAAGGATGGTCCAAGTTCTTCTGACGTTGGTGCACACTGGAGCCATGGTTGGTGTTCCTTTGGAACCTGAAACCCTAACATTAGTAGCGCTGAAAGAAAAAGGGTTAAACATTTATCATTACAGCAATAAACAGCACACAAGACTCAGTGAAGGCCCAAACCGCGTATAAAAACACACAGGCAACCTCAAAACAAACACCTGAAATAGTTTAAACTAAAAACACATTAAACACACATTATAATCCCTGTTTCATTTTACGTTAAGGGTAACCTGCAAAATTTCTTAAAAAAGGTTAAAAATTAGCCTTTCATAAAAGTGACAAAAATCCTTAACCAAACCATAGATTTGGCCAGGCATGGTCAAACATTTAATAAAACAGTTAAACAGAGACTGGAGGTGCACCCCCTGTAAACAATACTAAACCAAATTTAAACACCAACACACATGAACTAAACAGTACAATTAAACCTAGGCTTCATTTGTGTAATTTGGTGCTTGTGGAACTGTTTGGGGCTGAAACAGGAGTGGGACAGGGGGACATGTGCCTGTGCTAGGCTAACCACCAAACAACACATTAAAAACATTTCATGCAGTCGCAAAACCCGTTTAAAACTCATATACATCCTCCCAAAACCAAAAGACCACCTCCTACCAAGTTCTTTGGATCCAACGCCGCGCCATCACTGCCATATCCTCTTCAAGCATGGACCAAGCTTGGATCCTACAGTGTGCGCAAGGATGGTCCAAGTTCTTCTGACGTTGGTGCACACTGGAGCCATGGTTGGTGTTCCTTTGGGACCTGAAACCCTAACATTAGTAGCGCTGAAAGAAAAAGGGTTAAACATTTATCATTACAGCAATAAACAGCACACAAGACTCAGTGAAGGCCCAAACCGCGTATAAAAACACACAGGCAACCTCAAAACAAACACCTGAAATAGTTTAAACTAAAAACACATTAAACACACATTATAATCCCTGTTTCATTTTACGTTAAGGGTAACCTGCAAAATTTCTTAAAAAAGGTTAAAAATTAGCCTTTCATAAAAGTGACAAAAATCCTTAACCAAACCATAGATTTGGCCAGGCATGGTCAAACATTTAATAAAACAGTTAAACAGAGACTGGAGGTGCACCCCCAGTAAACAATACTAAACTAAATTTAAACACCAACACACATGAACAAAACAGTACAATTAAACCTAGGCTTCATTTGTGTAATTTGGTGCTTGTGGAACTGTTTGGGGCTGAAACAGGAGTGGGACAGGGGGACATGTGCCTGTGCTAGGCTAACCACCAAACAACACATTAAAAACATTTCATGCAGTCGCAAAACCCGTTTAAAACTCATATACATCCTCCCAAAACCAAAAGACCACCTCCTACCAAGTTCTTTGGATCCAACGCCGCGCCATCACTGCCATATCCTCTTCAAGCTTGGACCAAGCTTGGATCCTACAGTGTGCGCAAGGATGGTCCAAGTTCTTCTGACATTGGTGCACACTGGAGCCATGGTTGGTGTTCCTTTGGGACCTGAAACCCTAAAATTAGTAGAGCTTAAACAAAAAGGGTTAAACAATTATCATTACAGTACAGAGACTGGAGGTGCACTCCCAGTAAACAATACTAAACCAAATTTAAACACCAACACACATGAACAAAACAGTACAATTAAACCTAGGCTTCATTTGTGTAATTTTGTGCTTGTGGAACCGTTTGGGGCTGAAAGAAGAGTGGGACAGGGGACATGTGCCTATGCTAGGCTAACCACCAAACACATTAAAAACATTTCATGCAGTCGCATATCCAATTTAACGCTCCTGTACAACCTCCTAAAACCAAAATACCATCTCCTACCAAGTTCTTTGGATCCAACGTCGTGTCATCACTGCCATATCCTCTTCAAGCTTGGACCAAGCTTGGATCCTACAGTGTGCGCAAGGATGGTCCAAGTTCTTCTGACGTTGGTGCACACTGGAGCCATGGTTGGTGTTCCTTTGGAACCTGAAACCCTAACATTAGTAGCGCTGAAAGAAAAAGGGTTAAACATTTATCATTACAGCAATAAACAGCACACAAGACTCAGTGAAGGCCCAAACCGCGTATAAAAACACACAGGCAACCTCAAAACAAACACCTGAAATAGTTTAAACTAAAAACACATTAAACACACATTATAATCCCTGTTTCATTTTACGTTAAGGGTAACCTGCAAAATTTCTTAAAAAAGGTTAAAAATTAGCCTTTCATAAAAGTGACAAAAATCCTTAACCAAACCATAGATTTGGCCAGGCATGGTCAAACATTTAATAAAACAGTTAAACAGAGACTGGAGGTGCACCCCCTGTAAACAATACTAAACCAAATTTAAACACCAACACACATGAACTAAACAGTACAATTAAACCTAGGCTTCATTTGTGTAATTTGGTGCTTGTGGAACTGTTTGGGGCTGAAACAGGAGTGGGACAGGGGGACATGTGCCTGTGCTAGGCTAACCACCAAACAACACATTAAAAACATTTCATGCAGTCGCAAAACCCGTTTAAAACTCATATACATCCTCCCAAAACCAAAAGACCACCTCCTACCAAGTTCTTTGGATCCAACGCCGCGCCATCACTGCCATATCCTCTTCAAGCATGGACCAAGCTTGGATCCTACAGTGTGCGCAAGGATGGTTCAAGTTTTTCTGACATTGGTGCACACTGGAGCCATGGTTGGTGTTCCTTTGGGACCTGAAACCCTAACATTAGTAGCGCTGAAAGAAAAAGGGTTAAACATTTATCATTACAGCAATAAACAGCACACAAGACTCAGTGAAGGCCCAAACCGCGTATAAAAACACACAGGCAACCTCAAAACAAACACCTGAAATAGTTTAAACTAAAAACACATTAAACACACATTATAATCCCTGTTTCATTTTACGTTAAGGGTAACCTGCAAAATTTCTTAAAAAAGGTTAAAAATTAGCCTTTCATAAAAGTGACAAAAATCCTTAACCAAACCATAGATTTGGCCAGGCATGGTCAAACATTTAATAAAACAGTTAAACAGAGACTGGAGGTGCACCCCCAGTAAACAATACTAAACTAAATTTAAACACCAACACACATGAACAAAACAGTACAATTAAACCTAGGCTTCATTTGTGTAATTTGGTGCTTGTGGAACTGTTTGGGGCTGAAACAGGAGTGGGACAGGGGGACATGTGCCTGTGCTAGGCTAACCACCAAACAACACATTAAAAACATTTCATGCAGTCGCAAAACCCGTTTAAAACTCATATACATCCTCCCAAAACCAAAAGACCACCTCCTACCAAGTTCTTTGGATCCAACGCCGCGCCATCACTGCCATATCCTCTTCAAGCTTGGACCAAGCTTGGATCCTACAGTGTGCGCAAGGATGGTCCAAGTTCTTCTGACATTGGTGCACACTGGAGCCATGGTTGGTGTTCCTTTGGGACCTGAAACCCTAAAATTAGTAGAGCTTAAACAAAAAGGGTTAAACAATTATCATTACAGTACAGAGACTGGAGGTGCACTCCCAGTAAACAATACTAAACCAAATTTAAACACCAACACACATGAACAAAACAGTACAATTAAACCTAGGCTTCATTTGTGTAATTTTGTGCTTGTGGAACCGTTTGGGGCTGAAAGAAGAGTGGGACAGGGGACATGTGCCTATGCTAGGCTAACCACCAAACACATTAAAAACATTTCATGCAGTCGCATATCCAATTTAACGCTCCTGTACAACCTCCTAAAACCAAAATACCATCTCCTACCAAGTTCTTTGGATCCAACGTCGTGTCATCACTGCCATATCCTCTTCAAGCTTGGACCAAGCTTGGATCCTACAGTGTGCGCAAGGATGGTCCAAGTTCTTCTGACGTTGGTGCACACTGGAGCCATGGTTGGTGTTCCTTTGGAACCTGAAACCCTAACATTAGTAGCGCTGAAAGAAAAAGGGTTAAACATTTATCATTACAGCAATAAACAGCACACAAGACTCAGTGAAGGCCCAAACCGCGTATAAAAACACACAGGCAACCTCAAAACAAACACCTGAAATAGTTTAAACTAAAAACACATTAAACACACATTATAATCCCTGTTTCATTTTACGTTAAGGGTAACCTGCAAAATTTCTTAAAAAAGGTTAAAAATTAGCCTTTCATAAAAGTGACAAAAATCCTTAACCAAACCATAGATTTGGCCAGGCATGGTCAAACATTTAATAAAACAGTTAAACAGAGACTGGAGGTGCACCCCCTGTAAACAATACTAAACCAAATTTAAACACCAACACACATGAACTAAACAGTACAATTAAACCTAGGCTTCATTTGTGTAATTTGGTGCTTGTGGAACTGTTTGGGGCTGAAACAGGAGTGGGACAGGGGGACATGTGCCTGTGCTAGGCTAACCACCAAACAACACATTAAAAACATTTCATGCAGTCGCAAAACCCGTTTAAAACTCATATACATCCTCCCAAAACCAAAAGACCACCTCCTACCAAGTTCTTTGGATCCAACGCCGCGCCATCACTGCCATATCCTCTTCAAGCATGGACCAAGCTTGGATCCTACAGTGTGCGCAAGGATGGTTCAAGTTTTTCTGACATTGGTGCACACTGGAGCCATGGTTGGTGTTCCTTTGGGACCTGAAACCCTAACATTAGTAGAGCTTAAACAAAAAGGGTTAAACATTTATCATTACAGTACAAAGACTGGAGGTGCACCCCCAGTAAACAATACTAAACCAAATTTTAACACCAACACACATGAACAAAACAGTACAATTAAACCTAGGCTTCATTTGTGTAATTTTGTGCTTGTGGAACTGTTTGGGGCTGAAACAGGAGTGGGACAGGGGACATGTGCCTATGCTAGGCTAACCACCAAACACATTAAAAACATTTCATGCAGTCGCAAAACCAATTTAACGCTCCTGTACAACCTCCTAAAACCAAAATACCATCTCCTACCAAGTTCTTTGGATCCAACGCTGTGTCATCACTGCCATATCCTCTTCAAGCTTGGACCAAGCTTGGATCCTAAAGTGTGCAAAGATGGTCCAAGTTCTTCTGACGTTGGTGCACACTGGGGCCATGGTTGGTGTTCCTTTGGGACCTGAAACCCTAACATTAGTAGCGCTGAAAGAAAAAGGGTTAAACATTTATCATTACAGCAATAAACAGCACACAAGACTCAGTGAAGGCCCAAACCGCGTATAAAAACACACAGGCAACCTCAAAACAAACACCTGAAATAGTTTAAAAAACACAAACACACATTATAATCCCCGTTTCATTTTACGTTAAGGGTAAACCTGCAAAATTTCTTAAAACAGGTTAAAAATGAGCCTTTCATAAAAGTGACAAAAATCCTTAACCAGACCATAGATTTGGCCAGGCATGGTCAAACATTTAATAAAACAGTTAAACAGAGACTGGAGGTGCACCCCCAGTAAACAATACTAAACCAAATTTAAACACCAACACACATGAACTAAACAGTACAATTAAACCTAGGCTTCATTTATGTAATTTGGTGCTTGTGGAACTGTTTGGGGCTGAAACAGGAGTGGGACAGGAGGACATGTGCCTGTGCTAGGCTAACCACCAAACAACACATTAAAAACATTTCATGCAGTCGCAAAACCCGTTTAAAACTCATATACATCCTCCCAAAACCAAAAGACCACCTCCTACCAAGTTCTTTGGATCCAACGCCGTGTCATCACTGCCATATCCTCTTCAAGCTTGGACCAAGCTTGGATCCTACAGTGTGCGCAAGGATGGTCAAGTTCTTCTGACATTGGTGCACACTGGAGCCATGGTTGGTGTTCCTTTGGGACCTGAAACCCTAACATTAGTAGAGCTTAAACAAAAAGGGTTAAACATTTATCATTACAGTACAGAGACTGGAGGTGCACCCCCAGTAAACAATACTAAACCAAATTTAAACACCAACACACATGAACAAAACAGTACAATTAAACCTAGGCTTCATTTGTGTAATTTTGTGCTTGTGGAACTGTTTGGGGCTGAAACAGGAGTGGGACAGGGGACATGTGCCTATGCTAGGCTAACCACCAAACACATTAAAAACATTTCATGCAGTCGCAAAACCAATTTAACGCTCCTGTACAACCTCCTAAAACCAAAATACCATCTCCTACCAAGTTCTTTGGATCCAACGCCGTGTCATCACTGCCATATCCTCTTCAAGCTTGGACCAAGCTTGGATCCTACAGTGTGCGCAAGGATGGTCCAAGTTCTTCTGACGTTGGTGCACACTGGAGCCATGGTTGGTGTTCCTTTGGAACCTGAAACCCTAACATTAGTAGCGCTGAAAGAAAAAGGGTTAAACATTTATCATTACAGTAATAAACAGCACACAAGACTCAGTGAAGGCCCAAACCGCATATAAAAACACACAGGCAACCTCAAAACAAACACCTGAAAGAGTTTAACCCAAAAACACATTAAACACACATTATAATCCCTGTTTCATTTTACGTTAAGGGTAAACCTGCAAAATTTCTTAAAAAAGGGTAAAAATGAGCCTTTCATAAAAGTGACATAAATCCTTAACCAGACCATAGATTTGGCCAGGCATGGTCAAACATTTAATAAAACAGTTAAACAGAGACTGGAGGTGCACCCCCAGTAAACAATACTAAACCAAATTTAAACACCAACACACATGAACTAAACAGTACAATTAAACCTAGGCTTCATTTGTGTAATTTGGTGCTTGTGGAACTGTTTGGGGCTGAAACAGGAGTGGGACAGGGGGACATGTGCCTATGCTAGGCTAACCACCAAACAACACATTAAAAACATGGCATGCAGTAACAAAACCAGTTTAACGCTCCTGTACAACCTCCTAAAACCAAAAGACCATCTCCTACCAAGTTCTTTGGCTCCAAGGCCGCGCCATCACTGCCATATCCTCTACAAGCTTGGATCCTGAAGTGTGCGCATGGCTGGTCCGGGTTCTTCTGACGTTGGTGCACACTGGAGCCATGGTTGGTGTTCCTCTGGGACCTGAAACCCTAACATTAGTGGAGCCGAAAGAAAAAGGGTTAAACATTTATTTTTACACCAATAAATAGCACACAAGACCCAGTTTCCAAGTTTACCGTTGTTAAGATGACACAATGAGCACAATGTTAGAACAATAAGTCAAACCAGTTTTGAATATTTTAAATTTCCAATCATGAGTGGGAGCAACCTCAAAAGGCACCAATTTTTGTGTGCATTACCACCAACTCCTACGGGTTGAAAGGTTTGGTGGAACACCTTGCGGACAATTAGTCCGGTCTTTCCATTTGTATGGAAACTGATTATTTCATTGATCTCTTCAAGAGTGAATAAAAAAAAAAAAACCTAAATATTGATGCTCATGGCCAATTCTTGAGGCACAATACCCTCGAGCAAATTGTGTAAGACATCCGGAGGATATCCTGATGTGACATGAAAATTATTTAATCCCTGAGTAACTGCACAATGTTTCTTAACACCATGGTAATGGCTATTACTTGTCAAGGCTTCCTGAACATCCAGCTCGCGTTGCTGCTTTGTTCTAATAGGGAAAGCCCCTGTACTGACCTCATTTATCTACTTTTCATCATCTACATCTGATCAAATTATTAAAAGCAAATATTCATAATTTTTAAATAAAAGTTAATTTCAAAATAAAAGAAATGTATTTTTTTGCAAGAAATTATTAGAGCCTTGGGTAGGTCAACAAATAGTAGCAGCACTGATTTTTATGCATCATAATTTTTTGTGCAGTGTCAGATACTTCTTTTACATGCTTTTGATTTTGTAGCCATCTATCTATCTCTCTATCGATATCTCTATCTCTCTATCGATATCTCTATCTCTCTATCGATATCTCTGTCATCTGAAGACATGGTGGTATTGTCTCAGATACCTGGGATTTAAGAGGCTACAATCTTTACAAACATATGAATATTTGGTTTCAATAGTTAGCACAGGTATAGCTGATTCTAAAGAGCTCAATCAAAGCAGAATATAATAATAATGTACAAAAATGTTTATAGCTACAAAATGGAAAGTGGATTTTACGCGCACAAAGGTATGGACACAACTATTTGACATAAAAACTAAAAATGCATAAAAATCTATCTTGCTGCTAATTGTTGGCCCCTTTCTGTGTATTATTTTGTCATCTGACTAAAGCTGTGAGACCCTTATAAATGTAATTTTCAAAAGCTGACACATGACAAGGAACGCTTATACATAATACACAACTTCACTGATTCAGTGTTAAGAAATACTCACCTAATTCAAAAGGCCTTCTCAGGACTGTGGTTGACGTTGTACCTGCAATTGGCAGAAAAAAAGTGTTCAAAAGCAAGCACTAAACATAAAAAATTATTTAAAATAAACAATAAAATTAAACTGAACATTCTACATTACTTACAAATATTATGAGACTACAGTACAATGTGTGCAGTAAATAAAAAAAACTGGACTGGACTTATATATATATATATATATATATATATATATAAAATTAGAATATTAAGTGACACATTTGTTAGTGAATCTGTTGATAAACTTGATTCATTCAAAGTATGCTTTATA
>JAIMZQ010000042.1:0-26197 GCA_020698575.1 Bostrychus sinensis
TGAGTATCCATTGCGTGTCCTGTTCGACTCCCACAAGAAATATACGCCATGCAAGTCAATGCGTGAGTTCACACCGGCTGTGTTGCAGGCTGTCTCTGTGTCCGGTGCTCCGTCAGAAATACGTATCAAGTCTATTTTTGCTGGACGCCGGATCCATCAGGTATAAAGTTGAACAGAGCAGATGGAGCCAGACAGGAAGTCAGACCCAGGTTCAGTGAAGAGGATCCGGTAAATTTCAAAATAAAAACACTTGTGCAGCCTCTTGCTCACATCGCTGTAAACATTACGTCTTACCTGAGGACACAGGGTCACAGACGACATCGGACAGCATTAAACGTGAGTAAAATTAAAGTAGCATCCTTACCCAGGGTTGAAGTAATATTTCTGTGACTTTTGGGCTTCAACTGTGGTTAAATCGCCAAATAATCTCTAAATAAACAAGAGATCGTGGTCAGAGACAAACGTGGCTTTTTACCATACTTTTTACCTGCAGTTCTCTGTATACATGGTTATTATTGCGTAAACTCATAACTCAAACTCATAACTTCCAGCATAAACTCGCTCCTCTCCCGTGAACTCGTGGTCTCCCAGCTGGCTCTGGTCGGCCACACACGCAACGCACTCTGTGTGAACTGGAGTCCGTCAGAAAACTGCACCAGAAACGTACTGCACTCGCAACGCATCTCAGTAGTGGATGTATTTTAGTACCACAATATACTTCATTTAACGTAATTAATGACAATTACGGAAGATGGTGCCAGCAATGTGCACGGCGCAATGTCTTTCAGTCCTGCTTGGGCTATTGTTTTTTTTTTTTTTTCTGATAATCAGTTTAAGTTATCAAAACGTCTCAGCACTGCTTGTGTATGATCTCCAGTCACTCCTTGATATTTGTGATCAACATAAATTATTTGTGAAGCAAGTTAATGATGGAAACCAGTCCTCAGGTCCACCTCCTCCTCTCCTCTTGGCCCTGCCTGCATACCTGCAGCGCTCACCTGTCGCCGCCCAGGGGAACGCCCCAGAAGACCGGGAAAGCGAGGCGGTATGGTCGTAAGGATGAGAATTTACGTGCGGTTTCTGAGCAGAAATGTTTGATGTTGGATGTCCTTTCTTCCTCCCTGTGCTGCACGAGGCGGTGGCTTCTCTCGATTGTACCAAGCGGCGTCGTTGCAGTGGATTGTATGTGCATCAGCGGAGGTGTACTATGTTCCCCCCTTTCCTGGAGCAGCCTAACGTGGCATGGATCCTAGGAATCTCCTCTCGCTAACCTGAGCCCAATCCTCACAGATCAAGGATAATTCAGTTCATCAGTTGGCTTTGTTTAATATCAGATCATTGCTAAACAAGACTTTTGTGTTGAATGACTTTGTCGTGTCCCGGGAGCTGGATTGTATGCTTCTGGCAGAGATGTGGCTTCGAGCCAGTGAGGGCTATGCCTTATCTGAGCTTCTTCCCCTGGCATGCTCGTTCTTTAGCTCCCCTCGAACCACGGGGAAAGGCAGTGGGCTAGCAACTGTTTTCAAATTGGATCTAGACTGTCAAAAGCTCCCATGTGACCATTCAAAAGTTTTGAGCTACAACTCTTTGAACTTAAACTGAAAGTATCAGTGCTGTGCGCACTTATCTATCGCCCACCAAAATTCAATAAAGATTTTTTAAAAGACTTTTTGGATTTTGTAGCAGACACTGCTCTCAAATGGGATATATATATATATATATAATATATATATATATATATATATGTATATATATATATATATATATATATATATATATATATACACCCACATATTATATATATATATATATAATATATATATATATATATATATATACACCCACATATATATATATATATATATATATATATTTTTTTTTTTTTTTTACTTGTGGCGATTTTAATATTCATGTTTGTTGTGCATCAGAGCCTTTGGTCAAAGACTCTTTTAGCCTCACTGAGTCAGTGAATGGCCTGACTCACAAGAAGGGGCACATTCTTGACATTGTTTTATCCCAAGGTTTAAACTTGGACATTAAAGACATTTGCGATTAAGGCATTTCTGATCATATGCCAGTTTTGTTTTCTGTCTCTTTGCCGTGCCCTCAGTTTTTACTGCGGCTTTCAATATCTCGAACATGAGCACCTCTCCTTCCTCTAATTTAGAGATTGATGGTAGTGATGTGCAATACTAGTTTTCTCACCTTTGATTTGATACCAATCGATACCAAGCCTGGTATTGATGATACCAATACCGATTCCACTCCTTACAGTCTCAACCATTGTTTTTTCTTCTATATTAATTTAATTTTTGTAAATTATAAAAGTTTATATGCATACGCATGTTACTAATAATGGCTTCTTTAAGCCACTGGAGCAGCAGAACACAATGGATTGGGTTGGACCTGCCATTGTAGAGCACACATGAAGGATCTAGTGGAATTTGTATTATACTAATAACATTGTTTGTCATTACTACCAAAGTATGAATATGTTCAGATTGGTATCAATACATCATTAAATCACAGGAATCAAAGGTATTGATTTGCACATCCCTAGTTGATGAACTGGTCAAACTTTTTGACTCCACGTGCAATGACATCCTTGATTCTATTGCACCTTTTACGCAAAGGTGTTCAAACAATGGAGAGTCATGGCACAATGACACTACTCGTGCTCTTAGACGCGAATGTCGCCTCACTGAGAGGAAATGGAGTCGTGTCCCTGGAGATGTTAAGAGACTGCTTGTCTAATTATCAAAGAGCTGTTAAGACTGCAAAAACGCAGTATGTGTCCAACGTTGTAGCTAATAACGCTCACAAACCTCAGGTCCTTTTAATGTTTTAAATAGAATTGTCAATCCTGCTGAACACACTGGTATTGTTTCATGTGGTTTTCTGTGTAACAAATTTTGTAAATTTTTTACTGGCAAGGTCTCCAGCATCCGGTCTCTATCATT
Source organism: Bostrychus sinensis (assembly GCA_020698575.1). NCBI lineage: Eukaryota > Metazoa > Chordata > Actinopteri > Gobiiformes > Eleotridae > Bostrychus > Bostrychus sinensis. Next base: position 2,961 of record JAIMZQ010000042.1, read on the forward strand.
CTGCTCTGCACCAGATCCTAGTGCTGTCCTCTTGTGCTCAGTGGTTTTGATGATTTCAAGGTTTCTTTCTCTGAATTATCCAAGATTGTCCATAGCGTTAGACCTTCAGACTACCCCTTAGACAGTCTTCCAGCCAGGATCCTTAATGATTTTTTGATTCTGTTGAGGCTTTTATTTTGAATTTGACATGTCTCTTACAATAGGGTGTGTGCCAATTGCTTTTAAACAGGCTGTAGTGCAGCCCCTCCTGAAGAAGCACAATTTGGTCACCTCTGTTTTATCAAACTACAGGCCAGTTTTTAAGTTACCTTTTTTATCTAAAGTTTTAGAAAAAGTGGTTTATGCTTAACTCCAATTGCACCTTGAATCAAACATCTTTGAAAAATTCCATTCTGGTTTTAAATCATGTCATAGCACAGAAACAGCTCTTTAAAAAAAAAAAAAGATCTTTTAATATCAGACTATGGTAGCTCTGCTGTACTGGGGCTCTTAGATCTAACTGCGACATTTGACACGGTCAGCCATAATATTCTCCTGTCACTGCTTGAGTCTTGTGCAGGCAATAAAAGCACAGTACTCAATAAATAATAAAGCCAGCCTACTGTATTTTTGTTCTCAGGCTGCAATAGGCCTTTTAACATGGAATATTACTTCCCCACAAAACTATTATTTTGGGATTTAAGGGGGTTCATAATTTGCTGTTGGCTTTGAATCTGAACTTAGAACTGAAGAAATAACAACAAATAGGCCTCAGACTACTGACTCACAAACTACTAAGCAATTATTATTTAGGTTGTGTGGGTATTTCCGGTGCAGGTAAATGTTGTTGTAATACCGTGTGGCAGTTTTTTTTGTAAAGTGTGTTTCGGCTTTTGTAATTCGTTGAGCTCTCTGGGCCACTGTACATTTTTATGTAGTTTTATTTTCAAAAATACAAAACTTCAGTTAATATATTTTATATATTTAGTTTGACTTGTACCTGCAGTCTTTCCAGGGTTAGTGGCTTGCTCTCTAACTTCCATCTGCACGGTGGGGTGGGTGGTTCTTAGATGTCTGTGCAAATTTGTTGTTGACCCTGCTTTGTAGGATATTTGTTTGTTTTTCATGATCTGGCACCTTCCCATCTGTCCCATCTGAAATGCTCACTCTGCACACTCCGGTCAGAGCACTGAGGTCTGGTGTCCTGCTGGTCAGTTTATCCTTCCCCTTCTCTCTGTGGCTCGCCTGAGGCCACAAATCTCTTTTTTTTTTTTTTTTTTTTTTGTCTTTTGGTTTGTGAGCAAGCAATGGAAATCTCAAATTGTGTTTTTCTTTTATTATTGGAAGTACAAAACCAATTGTAGCAGTGCTTAGTCTGACTCCACCAACCTCTCTCCTGTTCGCGGCTGTTTTGTTTTCACCCAAAACCGGGCGTTAACATTCTGGCAACAAGGAAGTGACGTATGGCTGCCCTTATCTACTGTCTACTGAAACTGTTTTTGTTCTCTGAAATGGAACACAACTTAGGCAGACAACTTTGACACTTCCTTTGTCAATACTTCTGTTAATATACTTTATGATTTTGACTGTGTGCTCAATAAATATGATTTTTAGGACACCCCATATAAAGTACTTCATTTCCACATTTAGGAGGTCAAAGGTCAAATCAGTGGTGATGGTTGTGATTGATAAAAAACTATTTATGACCAGGTATATTAACACACTACCAATAATGTACCTGTGGCAAAATCAGAGGGACAACATCAAAACTTTAAAGCAATTTTTCTGTTTTACTGTTCTCACATATGCTGCAGTTTTCCTTTGTAGGGCAGTATTATTATTCCTATATACTTTTAAAATGTCTTGAAACTTACTGGTACAATGATTACCACTTCAAAGCTTGATCCCTAGGCCAGCGAACAAACAGAAAACTATTCAAACACTTGTATTGGTGACAGTAGCTCTACTGTTCCGCCAAGTGACTGAGCACTCTGTCAGTCTGTTGTGCATTTTTGCTGCCACAAAACAATTTTTTCTGGGCCTGGGGTGTGCCTCTTTTGTCACTGTGGAGCACATGGGTGGGGAAGATGGGAGTAACAGTCCTGACAGCTAACAGTACACCTTCCCTTCGACAAGTTTATTTAAAGATGAAAGCCTGGTTGACGTCTTATCCACTTCTCCATCTGATATCCAGGGGAGGGGTCAGTGGCTCTGTTCCCTTCTCAAAGTGATGTTGTGTCATTTGATCTCTGCAGAGAGGGAGACATCTGAGGACATCTGGGTTAAAGAAAAAGGAAAAATACCCATGGGCACAGTTTGGCGTTTGTAAAGTATATGCAATCTTGCTTTGAAGACACTATTAACACGAGAACCAATTGCTTTTGTCCTTTTGTCTGTGTATGATGTAAATGACAGACAATGTGGAATTCTTCTGAGAAACCTTATGCCTAACTCGCTTAGTTCTCCTAACCTCACAACTCTCTGCTTCTAAATTGGTCCAAAGAAGAAAAACTCATTTGGTTGGATTTATTTATCCTTTAAGCTGGAGGTGGTTCACATGACACCAGAAGAAATTAGGATAAAGTTTAGAGTTTGGAAAAGAGGACAGTTCACCACATTAATTAGCCAGGGTGATGTGCCTTATTATACATTTGTCTTTTCAAGGTGTCTCACAATGACGCACCATAAGAAGCACCATTTCACTGGCTGTGGGTTCAATTCCTGAGCCTAATGTGTGGAGTTTGTTTGTCCATTCTGTGCTGTGTTTGACTCTGGTAAGACATTCACTCTTTTCGCCAATCCTCAGTCCTGTCCTCTGTGTGTGAATACCATCAGGAGGAGCCCAAACCTCTGACCCGTCCCGTTCTGGGCTCTCCCGTCCAGTCTACCTGTCACCTCTGCCAGAGACCAGGCTCGGAGAAAAGGATAGGAGCAGCACGGTTATTGACAAACCAAGAGGAGGTTTATCTGTAGCCAGCAGCTTCCAGTTCCTCAGTTTGTGAGAGGAGCAGGACAGAAAACATGAACTCGGTATTCTGTCTGCATTAGACTGAGCTGGAGAATATATAGGACATGTTTGATTAAAGCGGTGGATGGCAGGTGTCTGTAAGTAAGTGTGATTCAACCCAGAATTCCACCCGCCTAATAATATTATAAGCTGGCAGAAGAGATAAAAAATATGCTAAATATTTTTGAATTAAGGCCCACTCTCTCATAATGTGCAAAGGTTGGGCTCTTTGTTTTGTTTTGTTGCCGTTCCATTCACAGATAATCGTGTTATCAGCTCGAGGTTGTGAGCTTTCTGCTAAATCCACAATTGATCTTCTTCCTCTTTTCTGGCTCCTGTTCATTCCTCCACACTTATGGTCTTTAGGAAACACTCAGGACTGCAGAGGTGGGAGGGAATGGGGAGAGCAGTTAAATCAAGTGAGTTAGGAGGTTAGTGGTGAACAACAGCTAAGATCAGAAAGTGTGATTTAGTGAGTGATCAATGAACGGAGACTGGGATATTGATCTCACAAGCCTCAGACTGCACAGTTGCAAGGATGTTTGTGACATCTAGAAACATGCTGCATTCATTGGAACATATAACCTGTAATACTGCTTGTGCAGATGGCATGAATGCAGAGATTTTTTTTTTTTTTTAGTACAGGTTTAGAATATCTTATATTTAATCTAGTCATTTGATAAATAATTTTATACACAATACAAATGGCATGACAATTACAGTATTTTTTTTGTTTTGTTTGTTTGTTAATGGTTCAAATGGCCTATGCCTGAAATCCCAACTCAATAAATATAGATTTACATGCAGCAAAAACATGACATGCTTGGGTTGCTGCATGTTGTGATAATGAATGTGCCAGACACTTTGCCTGTCAATGACTTAAACCTTAACTACCCGATCCATTTTGCAATAAATTCCATAGATGCAATTTTTTTCTGTCATCAGTACAGCCTATATGAAGCCAATTGTAGAAAAAAAAAAACAAAAAAAAAAAAAACGTATAACTTATCTGGGCCGTATGCTACAGCAGGGGAATTTTTGCCAAGGGACGCAAATGTGTAGCCAATCACTGGCTCGGAAAAAAATGTAAAAGTTCCTCCCACTCGGATCAGGGACACACTGATATTGATAGGTAGAGTCCAAGCACATGCACAGTTGTTTACGGAAGCAATGGCGGCTGCTAACCCAAGTGGCAAGATACCTGTTCCAGCCTGAGCTACAACACCTTACACAGCAAAACAGCCCAAATAAATAAAACTGGAGATAGAGAAGACAGAAGTAAAGTGTTTATCAATCGTGGGAAGAAATAAAACATGAGTAAATATCAGTGACACACTCACCAGATGGAGAGAGCTTTGAGATCACATTGGTCTAAAACTGGATGCAGAGCTAGCTTTTTTTTTACTTCTTGACAGGTAAGAAATGGTAAAATGTTGATAGAATATAGAATATAGTGGCTAGTAATTGGTTATGTGCGTTGTATGCACAGAGTGTGCATGAGAAGTGTAGGAGGAGTCAGGGAAGAGGGCGGGGGGCAAACTGGAAAGTTGCAGTACTTTATTCTTGCCACTTGGATGCAAGATCAGGGAGTTTAGCTTTAACCATTGAACGTGACCCTGTCTGAATGCCATGAGGTTGACCACTAATGTGTATATTCATCTTTCATGTTTGATGTGGCATAGCAGGAGTTGTTGTAAATGCAGCTCATACCTCACACCATGGGTCAAGCAACACTCATTTGTCAAGAAGGTTATGGAGAACATTTACATCAATTAAATACATGAAATAGATTCAGCCAATAACACAAAACCATATAGTACTGCCCAATACAGCTCACTGGCTCTGGTTCCTCTGTTGTTTTCTATGACTATTAGACAACATGACACTGTACTACAGGAAATGAATTGTCAGTTTGTTGCCAAGCAAACTGAAAAGTCAAGTTTAGACGTGGTCCTCCATGAGTTTTGACAGAGGGTGCTGTATGTTAGAGAGGGGTTAGGTAAGGACATGTGTGGTCTGAATAATATATGTGAGGGAGAAGTGATAAACCACTGACTGTTGTTTGACCTCTTGACATGCTCTCCTCCACAAACTAACTTCATATCTTTTTTCACAACATCACCTAAATCTCTTTGGTCTCCTGCCTTCAGCTTTAACCCAGCAAATGTCCTGTGAGGACTAATAGTATCCTTATAGTTGTGATATTTGGAAGTGAGTTTATCAAAGCTTGTAGTTAAAAAAAAAAAAAAAATTTTAAATGCAAAAACACAAAATTTACAGAATTTTCCAGGTAAGTTTTTACAAGAAAATAGCATTATTTCCCAGTTGTTATGCTGTATTATTGTACATTTCTCTCTTTTCCCAGCACCCTGCAGACACACACACAGCCTTGCACTCACTCCCACACTCACATAACTGCAAAAACCCTCAGGACGCACGCTACAGCGGGACACATGGCCTCTTACACACAGCTAATGAGATGATTGTAGCACCCAATGAAGATGGGATCTCAGAAAGTCATTTATGTGGACATTTAAGTTTTCATTGATTTGAAAGAAATTTATGCAACCAACCTTTTTACATTTAGAATTTTTAGTGATCTAGTTAAGATATTTCTGCATTTACAAAGAACTGCAAAAGATAACTTTCTTTTTTTTGTGTGTGTGTGTAATCTTTGCATTTTTGCACTTGTTTATCTAGTTGGTGTTAACATTTTCTTAACATTTGGGCTGTAAGGATTGTACTAAATACTAAAAAAAATGTCTCATGTAGAAATGTAAATGCTCTGGCAGAATTGTTTTATGACAGGTCTTAAAGGGTTAATATTTACCTTAAATGCGTGGCACGAATATAAATTGTTTATCTTAACCATCTACTAATCTAATTTCAATTTCTGTTAATGAATGTAATTTTACATGTTTTTCTGTAATTCAAGAAAAAAAGGAAGATCACATATAATAAATATAGTAAATTAACCATGAACCAAGAACATGAGAAATAAAAGTTAATTGTTATTATTGTATAAACCCACTAAATTAAATACTGACTGTTAATTTGACGGTAATGTGACATAAATTTAACGTTTTGTACTCTATATGAGAAAAATGTGAAACTTCCTTTGAAAAATCTTTTTTTACTGTAAAATTAGGATTTTTTTTAAAACAATTTCAGTGTTTGCTGTCATACAGAAATGTAAAAACTTGAGACACTCCGATCTCAGGGCCTTTCTCTCTATCCTTTCTGCAGAGTCTTTAGCTACGCTGTAACCTTACCTGTGAGAACTCATTAAACCTTCTGAGTTGTCTACACTTTTGAATCATCGTCCTCTTTGATGCTTAAACCAGAAAACGAACATTCTTACATATTACATTGTGTTACATACTGTTGTTTTGCATATCGTTGCTTAGCTGGGAGTTGGCTATAATCCTAGCCCATCATATGAGTGAATGCTGCTGCCAGTCTGACACCTGTTCCCAGCAGACACCAGAGTTTGTTTACTGATCCTATGTCATTCACACACTTGTTTTTCTCTTCTCAAAGACTGATGGTTTAACCCCATCAACATAAACGTGCACAAAGTCCTCCTCCACACATCTCTGTCCTCAGCTCTTCTCTCTACTTTCTTCTTCTCTGTTTCATTCTTTCAACTCAGTGATGATTTGTTCAGTGGAAGGTTGACAGATGTGAGAGCGTCGCCATGAAACAGTGGCACTTTTGTTCTAAAAGCCTTTCTCCTCTTGGGGTTCTGTTTGATGAGCAGGCGCCATGGCAAACATTGCTGTGTTATAAGCCTCTGTTTTATTTTGATGACTAGGCCTCAGTAACTTTGCAGACAGTAATCTATCACAGATAAGACTGTTTGTTTGGTTAATGTTGGATTTTTAAGAATAAGAATAAAGAATAAGAAAACCTTTATTAGTCCCTCAGTGGGGAAATTGCATTGTTGCAACAGCATAAGTACAGCACACAGTGGTATCACACAAGAGCACAAAGTGTATCAGAGACCAGTCTGGCCAAAGATAATTAACTAAAAACTAAAAAAACTAAACTACAAGAAAATAGGTGCTTCAAGTAAAATAAAATAAAATAATTATGGCACATAATAGTATAAATATAAATATTGCACAGGTTTCCAGAAGGTGCTGACAGTTAAACAATATTAAAACAATATTGCACAGGTGAATGGATTACAGTCATGAGTGTTCATTGTAGAGTCTGACAGCTGCAGGAAGGAAAGACCTGCGGTATCTCTCCTTCACACAGCGAGGGTGGAGCAGTCTGTCACTGAAGCTGCTCTCCAGTGCAGACAAGACGTCCTGCAGGGGGTGTGACTCATGGTCCAGCATAGATGTCAGTTTTGCCAGGACCCTTCTGTCGCCCACCTCCAGCACTGAGTCCAGAGGACAGCCCAGGACAGAGCTGGACTTCCTGATGACTTTGTCCAGCTTCCTCCTCTCTCTCTCTGTGATGCTGCTGCTCCAGCAGACCACACCGTACAGGATGGCTGATGCCACCACAGAGTCATAGAAGGTCCTCAGGAGTGCTCCCTTCACTCCAAAAGACCGCAGTCTCCTCAGGAGGTAGAGCCTGCTCTGACCCTTCCTGTACAGTGCGTCTGTGTTGTGAGTCCAGTCCAGTTTATTGTTCAGGTGAACACCCAGGTACTTATAAGAGTCCACTCTCTCAATGTCCATTCCCTGGATGCTCACCGGTGAGGGGATGGCAGACCGGCGTCTGCGAAAATCCACCACCACCTCCTTGGTTTTCCCCGCGTTGATCAGGAGGTGGTTTTGCTGACACCAGTCCACAAAGTTCTGTCAGTCCTCTGTACTCCATGTCGTCGTCCTCAGTGATCAGGCCGACAATCGCTGAGTCATCAGAGAACTTCTGCAGAACACAGCTGTCCGTGTTGTGTCTGAAGTCTGCAGTGTAGAGGGTGAAGAGGAAGGGGGCCAGGACAGTCCCCTGGGGGGCCCCCACACTGCAGGTCAGCAAGTCAGACACATAGTCCCGGGCTCTCACAAACTGTGGCCGGTTTGTGAGATAGTGCAGAATCCACTCTGCCAGATGAAGGTCCACCCCAGCCCTCTCCAGTTTGTCTTTCAGAAGCACCGGCTGAATGGTGTTGAAGGCACTGGAGAAATCAAAAAACATGATTCTCACAGTGCTACCAGGCTTCTCCAGGTGAGCCAGAGCGCAATGTAACAGGAAGATGACCGCATCTTCCACTCCGATGCCAGGTCGGTAGGCGAATTGCAGCGGATCCATCGAGGGTCCCACCGTGGAGCGGAGGTGTCCCAGGATCAGTCTCTTCAGTGTCTTCATCAGGTGGGATGTAAGCGCCACCGGCCTGTAGCTGCTGAGGTCAATGGAAAATAATGTTGGAATAATGTTGGAAAATAATGTTTATTGAGTTCAAGTATCTTTCAGGTCTTGTTGGCCCATGTTGTACGTAAAGTTTCTTTTGCAAATTGTGTTGCAAAAAGAGTTTGGAGATAGAGGACATCCATGACACTCAGAGTTACAGCTGTAGCTAACTGTCAATGCTCCATAATCCTAACATTAGAAGTCACCCACCTCTACAATGAAAGGTGAAGTTTCTGTAGTAATATCCATATTGGTTGGGTCTTGGTTTAGCCCATTTAGGCTTATTTGCCTTTTTGTTATACAGTATACTGTTGGAGCTTTATATGAGGCTGCATTAGAGCAGGGTTTCTATGTCATGTTTTGTGTAAAACTGAAACAAATTAATCAATACATAAAACAGAATAAAAAATAAAATAAAATTGTTATGTCCAAAGCAGATGGGATAGGCTTCACCAACAAAAAAGCAAGTACTGAGTTGTAGTAATTGATGACTCTAATATGTATTTAGGTTTTGACCCTGCAGGGAGTGAGGAAGATTAACCCCTGTCCCTGCTCTTTTTTATCAGGCATTCTCTGTGAATCTTGTGAGTCTGGTCTATAATCACACCTTCATTACCTTTTCTGTTTGAGGCCCAAAATGTCTTAATGAGTACAGTTTGCAAATCAAAAATAATTATATGTAACTTGGCTTAAATTACACGTGTCTAATTCACCTCATGTACCAGGTCTACACTGCCTGCTCCCTAGACTCCTCAGGACTCACATTCCTTGCAGTGGATTCTTTTACAAACTGCTTGAAATCTAAAGAAATAAGCCTCATACTGCTGTTCTGTGACAATTCTCTAACAGATACAATTAAAAAATAATGAACCAACACTGCTTTAATTACAATTGTCAGTATACATCTCATTTTACCAGTTCAGCAGTTTAACCATCATCCTCCAACATTCACCACTTTGACATGAATTCCTAATTCCTGTTCTGTCAATATTTCATGCACATGCATGTTGTATAATTTATTTAATCTTTTCTTTCCTCCAGTGAAAAACACTGGGAATATTCCACTCCTGCTGAGTTCCTCCTGCTTGTTTTTTCCTTGTGTGACTGTGTGATGAGGTTTGAACAGAGCTGTGCTGTGATTCTGATCAGAGACACTGCAGAGAGCTGGTGGTGTGGGGGGAGCTCTGTGGTCCATGTTGGCTCAGATAAAAGGCAGTGTCACAGCTGACTTGTGGCTTTGGTTGTCTGAGGCAGGACAGGAGAACCTTTATTTGCTCTTCATTATTCAGCAGCTCCAGTTTAAGCACTGAGTGTAAAATGTGTGCAGATTATTGATTAGTGCTGACTGTGTAAGTGGATATTGTGCGTTGACCTGTGCTGTGCACTGATCCAACAAAAGTGGATTTCCCTGTATACTGGGAACAGAATTCTCAATCACATTTGTTGAGACCTAAGTTTTGATTTTATAGACACTGAAATGGAAAACATTGTCTTTGTGATTTCTTTAAGATGCTAGAAATTATAATAGTAAAAAAAAATGTTTCCATCCCACCTCTAGCCCAGCTCCTTATTTGTTGCATCTGTTGATGACAAAATGTGTGTGATGTGTTAGCAGCTGGAATTATGAGCTAGGGGTACAATGATAGAGAAAGTGCAACAGGTTAACAACAGCTGACTGGTACTGGTGCATGCTACTAAATTTACTGACCGGTATCGGTCAACCACGTGGCTCCTTGACTGGGTCTGAGGGTCTCAAAATCATAAGGTTTTACGTTTAGTGTGGACTTACCCAAATACTACTGCTGCTGTTGGATGTTGTTTTGTGACCAGGCTAAAGCCTTTTATGGAACACACATTATTTTATACATTACATTTTCATGGAGCTGCTAGAGCTATAAACTTTTAAGAGGGTTGCTAATAAATGCCACAGCTCTGCTCACACAGCCTGCTTAGCTGGACCTAACTTTAAAATATTGATAACACAATAAAACATGATGGATTGGAATAATGTGTTCTTTCTTTGCTCAGCCTCAGAGCTTTGGACCAGTTTGTGCAGCAACCCTGCCACACATACAGTACATGCACTCCAGTGGTCATTAGGGGCAGATCACACTTTCACCTGCCAAGTACCACCTTGTCCCAGACCAACATCCTGGTTTAAATCTGAGAGTAATATTGGCAACCTTTCCCAGCCTTTTCCCATTTTCACGATCACTAATTACTAGCCGTGTGCAGTGGAGGCAAAGAAAAAGCTCAAAATATTTTAGGTAATGACTGGTTAATAGTGAAGGCCTGTGCAGTAATGAGGGTTTGTATTTTTGCTTCCAGTACATGTATTTCCTGTTCAGACAAATTAGAACTGTTGTCAAAATACTGTCAGCCCATTCAGTAAATTCGCTTGTACAATTGAAATGTCAATTAGATCATTCTAAATGTGATGTCAAAATCTTAAAGTGGCTTTCTCAGATAAATTACAGAACATCACAGAGTGTGGTCTATAGCATCCCTGCTCCAAAATCCATCTGTCTTGTCTGAGTAAAGTCAAAAGGTTTCTTAGCCATAGGAAACTGTAAAGTGGACAAAGATGTGGTCTGTACAGATATCGCCTCATGTCATCTCCAGCTGACTTTACCATCACTAAAGGTCAGATATCACAGAAAAGTTTTACAGTGAACCAAAGAACACAAGAGTGTAGATCCAGAGACAGATGGGGAAGCAGCAGTAGAGGTGGTCAGGGTCAGCACATGGCACAATGGAGTTTTATTAAGAGATGTTGTTTTTTTTTAAGTAAATTATATTTTAAAAGTAGTACTGTGGGTTTGATTTTTAAGTTGAACTGAAATGTTTATGGTCAAGACCACTGAGTATTACTACAAGCGTGTACTGGAACATTCCTGGAACATAATCAGCCTCTTTAGTCTTTCATGTCTCCTTGGGTAAAATCTGGCCTTGTCTTCAGCCCAGTGTAAACCCTGGAAGACATGGAAATGAATTCTGATTCATTCTCCTGGTGTCTGCTGGCTGGATGACCACTGACCCTTTCCAACACTCCAGACTGTGGAGAGCCATGTTGGAGACTCTGTGTGCTTGGCTCTGGGTCATTTACAGTGGTTGTCTTTCAACACTGGACTGCTTCCTTTAATTATTTTTCATTTGTTCTGGAAAAATTATACAATTTCAAGGCAATAACCAGCATCCTCCTCCAAGCAGCTTGTGCTTTATCGAGAACAACAAAATGGTTTTGTTAGTGCAAGGAGACACAGAACCAAATCAAAACCTTAACATAGATTTTGTGCTAATGTCTGGAGTGGGGACAATGGAATGAGTGGGTGAGTGTGAAAATGGAGAGGCTGAGCTCAGAATGGAAGGGAATGCAAAGCCACTACAGATTGGAGCACAACTGTAGTATGGAGTATGGAGGCAGCATGGATTTGTGAGCTTATTCTTGTTTGGTATCAGCAGAAATGAACTTGTCTATAGTCAATAATTTAAACCAGCTGGTCTTTGGTACAGAGTAAAGAAGTGAAGACCCCGGCTTGTTTGTCTGATTTATTCTGGTATCATAGCTTTTCCCCAGCCATTCATCAACTAAATGGCTTTTTGAATCCATACTCTAAAGATCATTACTGTGATTAAAGTTTTACTCAGTCGTGGTTATAGATAAATCATCTGAGGACTGTTAAAACACATTTTGTCACTGCACCATGTGGTGGTTTTTAAAGGGAATGGTAGATGGATGCAAATGAAAACTGAGATATTGCTGCTCTCTGGTCATTTATTTTTTTCTTCACTAGGACTAGTTCAATACCACAGTAGGGGCTCTTATTTTGAGACATGTTTTCAGTGGCGATAAAAGCGAGAACGTTTTTAAACTTCCTAACAATAAACATTTTATCAAGCGTGAAAGATCAGATATGCCTTTGCTATCAGAGGAACAAGTCTATTTGCCATACTGAATTCATTTAATAACTATGCCAGAAATGCATAAATAATGCCAGTAATTTTAGCTAGGTTGTTGTCTAATCTATGTTTGATATGGTTAAGACTAATCCTAGTTAAAATATTTGTGTAAGTAGTGATACAAATTCAAAGCCAGCATTCAACAAGAAAGAAATCAAAAGCCATAGAAACAGATTGTACATCAGATCTGGTTTGTGCTGTAAACTTAATAAAACATTGAGCCCACATAGAGTCACTCTGGCCAATCAAAGCAGACCCAGAGCCAATCTGACCAATCAAAGGAGACCTCTGGAGTCATTCTAACCAATTGAAACAGACAAAGCAGACCCCTCGAGTGACATGCAAGTCTTTAGAATAGATGTTGGAGGAAGCTGGAGAGAACCCACAGTAACACAGGGATGACATGCAGGCTCAATACAGAGAGGTCATCTTACCCAACACTATTAGCAGTAAAATGTGACTTGTTTGGTGAATAAGACACAGGTAATTTCCAGCAACAGTGACCAGTGTAAGCTGACAGTGTGTGAAGCCTGGTATTGGCCCCACTGGTCTTTACACTCATGTCCTGCTCCATTTTGTGGCTCATTTACTGCCATATTGCACTATTAGAGAATCAACATCACACTAATCTGGAAGGAAAAGCAAGAGTAGGACTCTCTTTTCTCTGAACCAAGGCCTATGGAAACACACTGATAATGTCAAGCTATAAATCACAATGACAAACATAATGCATACAGGAGAATAAAAAGTGTGTCTGAAATATGAGTGTGGTTCTAAACATGGCACACGGTCATGCAAAACTGCTGACAGAGGCACAAATGAATGGGTTTCATTTTTCCAAGTGCACAGTGAAGGCATCGTGACAAACACCAGCAATTAATGGCTAACAGTATTAAATATGACATGTGCTGGTGCTTCCAAAAGACAAAATAATAAAAGAAGCTGTAGAGGTGAAAGGGTCTTTTGGCTGTCAGGATGTAAAGACAGTATCTGTAAACCACCATAGAGACAGGTAATGATGGAGCATTTGGAACAAACAAAATGACAAAGGGCCCAATTTATCAAAGGGCTGCGTGCAAGCTAAATGAATAAGACGCGCTAAAAGTGGAGCAAACCCAAGCACAGCTGATATTTGCGTCTCTCATAGGAGCTCATTTTGCTCCTGTGACTCAATGACTATGTACATTTAGTAGTTACAAGGCATTCTCGCCAGAACACGCAAATTTCAAGGTGGAGGAAATGTAAATGAAATCACTTTGCGGTTGCTCATAGATTTATCACCAGTACGGAAGCTAAATCTGCGTGAAAATTTAGCACGTTGGAGAAGTAGGTGCAAAAGTTTTGCGGAGGAATGAGTGCAGCTTGCACAGATGAGGCATTGAAATTAAAATTGAATGCTTTAAAATGGCTTAAAGATACAACAGTAAAGTGTTAATCTGAAGTCGGAGGAAACAAAGAGACAGCCTTTACCTGCAACGCTTTTTCCTTGATCTCGCTCATATTTCCCTGGACTCAGTCTGTTCCACGTTTTTTAAATCCTACGGTGATAGTCTTTAAATGCTGAGCAAAAGCTACATGAAGTCTCACTTGTGTTTATCCCATAGCTGGTCCTCTGTGGCTCAAGGCTGTGCTGCGTGGATTTGGCTGTGGATCTCCACACAGAACATCGAAAAATATTTTTTTAATTGTTATATTTATTTGAGTAGCATAGAGGCTACTTGATACATTTTATATAATAGTTTTAAGGGTTACTGGTTCTGACTGTGAATAGGATTTTCCTCTCTCTCGCCACATGTGTCACGCAGAGGGAAACTAAGTCACGTGACTGGTCAGAGCCAGAATCCCATGAGACATTTAACAAGAATGGACTACGCAAAGTATAGAAGAAAGTAAAATGCAATGAAATGATTCACCCACAAAGACTCCTGAGGCTAAACTCTCATATTGACTTTTGCGTTGCATCTCTATAGGGAATGATGCAGTTGGGGCTGGCAAAGAAGCATTGCTCTCACTGTCAGTGCTCACGCAAAATTCTCATTTACATATCAGATTTGCAGCAGCAATTACTTGTAGAGTTTCACTTTGTATATCACACGCAACACGCCCACAAATAGCAGAAGCTATTTTTTTAAGCTGCAATTGCAATTGAGCATGTGTTCTAGCAGCATTTTTAAGTCTGTATTTATTATTTTTAGGTTAATTTAATGACAGTTACTTGTGCTCATGTGATATTAACCTTATCTCTACATACACATGATTTACAGTGGCTTTTAAAATGATTTAATTATTCAAATGTTATTTTTAAAACAAGAACAGTGACTAATGAATTCACTTTGTACATTTACTGTTGCTGTTTGACAGTATTTCTCTGTAAATAATCCAGACTTCTTCATCTCAGAGTTGTGAACATCTGGAGAGTTAACTGTGCAGGCTTTTTCTTCATCAACATGTTCTTCTTTCTCTACACCTTTTCTCTGTGCCTCCTTCTGTTGCTTACTAACATTAGACTCTCAGACTCCTCCGCTGAGCCCTGCACCTTCTCTGTGGAGCTGAAAGGTGTTCTGCTTGAAAATCTCTCAAAGTGGCTGAGAACAGTGGAGGAGATGAGGTAGAGTCAGAAGCGGTGATGGAGCCGCACAAACAGCAGAGACAACTCCCTTTACTCTCATCTCACCAAATACTGTGCATCACTGCTTTTACTACAATTTCAGCCCCTGCTCTGTTTGTGTCTGTTTCCACATTTGAAAACCTGCTTATTACAGTCTTTAAACTCCTGCAGCAGCCTTATCTGAGATGTCTCTGACAGACTAAAGCAGTTGTTTGCGGAGAGGATGGGAAACAGTGGAGTTAGCGAAACAACACTCTTGATAATAATGATAAGAAAAATATTACATTTACGCTTTTACTGTATTCATAGACAGTAGATGCCACTTTACCACTATACTTCATTTTTTGTTTGTAGTTTAGGAATTAGACCTAACAGGTTCTGTTTTAGTACAGCTGGGTACAGACATGGCAGGCAGAGCTTCTCTGTAGAGTTGTCGTATATCATGATTGACCAAGGTGGTCCCCACCTTAGGCCATAGCATCTGAGGCAGACTCCAACTACACATGACTCTTACACTTGAAAATAGTTGATACATTCATTTCTCAGAAGCTGTAAAATCCACAAGTTCTCTTAAACGCATGTTAAAAATAGGTCTGTAATATGATAAGAATTGTAGTCCATTGAAAGTGCTGTATTATTCCATATGATACTGAATGGAGTTCAGTATTTTGTCACTGTAATTCCATTGAATGGGAAATTAGCCCAGGATACTACTTAGCAATCCAATAAACATTTAGTACAAACTGGTCTCATTACTAAAGGTGGCTGTGTACTCACTCACTCTGGTTAATAACAACAGACAAGACCAAGCTGATTGTGTTTAAGAATCATGACTTCCTGATCAACTTGGTGCTTTTTGACCCACATTACACATTTATGTTTGCATACTAAGATTTAATCCTTACAGTCTCAGGTAACATGAGCATGCAAATCCTTTAGCTGACTGCAAAAAAACCTTCAGCCAATTCTTAGCAACTGTGCTTTTACAAGGAATAGGCCATAGATGTGCCTTTTCTTAGTTACTAGAGATCTCCACGCTTTGTGATGTGTATGATACATTTGTTATTGGTCGTTTTGGTTGAATCAGAAATCCTTTTACTAACTCTTGTTTTCTATGCCCCCCATGACCTAAGGTTGCCTTCTACTGTTGCTTTGGTCACCAGCTATAATGCAATCATCAATGGTAAAACAAACAAAATTGACCCTAAATAATTGTTTTAATTACAGTTGTTATGTAACCATATTTTTCCTTATATCTTCAGTGGGCAGTCAATCACTGTTTACCTGCTTCTCCCTGAAAGAGTGTAGGTGCATTAACAAGGCCAGTCTCTGTCCATCTGATGCCACCTCTGCATAGACACTCATTTATTATTTATAGGCCAATTGTCGATTGTGCTCCGGCCAACACTGAGGCATCCATTACAGTGCGTGTCTAAAGTCCAGAGTCAAAAACATGGAACACTGCTGACATGGCCTTAGCAGAAATTAGCCAGGTTTAGATCAGATCTGCTGCAGAAATAAAGGAACAGATGAAAATAAATTCAGCTCAGAGCACAAGCTCCACAACTACATGGTCATGTCTTTGAGTCTATACTTAGAGAAATACTTTTAAGTAATTACATACACAATAAAACTGTAATATTACTTGAGTAAAGACTGTCCATGTTTTTTGTTCTAATGACCTAACCTTAAACCCTGCAGTACTATTCATCTGTGTGTCACACTTTATCTAACCAGGTCACTGGAAATAGCTGTGCTAAAATAAAAAGTGGACATTATAAAGTGGCAGTTATTGCAGCAGAGAATGTGAGACAGGCTTCAGTGGTCGACTTGGTTCCCCTCTGGCCAATCACACAGGAGCATGGAGGGGACATTAGCATCAGTCATGCAGGTTTGGCACAGTCTGTTTCCTCTCACCTTAGGTGTCTAAACACCTCCACAGCAGGCCGTCCTGAACCACCTCAGTCTCCCTGTGGTCTGAGCACTGACTGTAAATGAGTGATGAGTCCTCTGTGGGGGAGGCCTTCGATTAAACAAATCCACATTTGGTCACACAGACACCAGAAGGATGTTGAAAGTCAGATGACACCTCATCAAATAGCACCCTGCTTTTTGCTGTGACACACTTCAAGGAATTAATTATCAATGGATGGCAGCTGTGAAGATGGCCACCAAGTTGAGTTTTCCGTTTGCTCAGACAAACTTTAGATCGAATACAAGAAGCGTTGTGTGGAAGCTACAGGATGAGGAGGGTTTTTAATGTTACTGTTATAAAGTTGTTTCTCTGGATAAAATGACCTTGTGTTCACCTCGTTTGGAACTGCTGAAGACTCCTGAGACCACTCTGTTCTAGATGAAATTGAGGTGCCCGATCTTGTGAATGGCACACGCCTGAACTTGGCGCAGACACACCCTCGCCAATGCGTGGGTATGGTGCTCTACAGGTGAGGTGTGTTGTGAGGCGGCCTGCTCTAAATCTGGAGTGTGGTATGGAGCATGAAAAATTTAACTTGGCAGGATCATAGAATATGTCAGGACAAACAAAAAATGATATTATGGCTTTGTCCTAAACCCAACAGGAAGTCGGACCTACAAAATCGTACTTCCCTTTGCACAAAAAGTATACTAGCCTACAGTTTTCATCAAAAGCAGGCAAACTTAGGCAAAATCACCAAAAAAAAAAAATCCATTAGATTTTGATAAATAAAGGTGTGGTCTTCTTGGTTTGTGTGCTGCCCACGTTTGCAAGGTTGGACAAAGGCCTTTAATGTCGTGCACGGCTTTAATTATTATTATTATTATTATCATAATTATTCATAATTTTTCTGGTAAAATGCCTTTTTCCAGGGCCATCTTTCCAATGCTCTGTGTAATAGTGACCCACAATAAACAGCAGCCTCCGCTGGGCTTTAGGCCTTCTCCAAATAAAACCAAACATGGAGACATTTTACACAAACTGGGCACATTTATCCGTCTTTTGGATTGGTTTACAAACGGGATAATGATGGGGAGAACTCAGTTACTTTCTTCATTTTTTAGCTGTCTCCATCTCCATTCTCCGTCTTCATTAACCTTCATTAATGATCCACATGAACAGGATATATCCACAGGCTACATCCCAGGTGTGGAGAGTTTGCTCGGCCTTCTTTCATTTGCGGGGAATATTTGCGGTATACCCAACTGGGTTGGATATTGGATACTTTTATGCAGAGGAAAGACAAACAAAAAAACACTTGACTGCGCCAAGATCAGGCGTGCGCTATTTGCAAGATCAGGCCCTCAATCTTTGTCAGTTGACATTTGTAAGTGGCTCAGGTGCTCTTTCAGTTCTGTCTAAAAGTTCACCATCATATTCGGCAGCTTTTTCCACAAAGCCAGGAACCATTTTGTTCCTTAAACTCTGAGTGTTGATTTCCATGTTCCTCTAATTGCCTCTTTATTCTGTCGTACTTCAGCTTCAGCGCTGAACCTTACTCTGGCACAAATTCATCCTGATTAACTCACAGGATGGATGTAGCTTTGGCACACAGGCCACAAACCATAGCTGGACTCTAAATCTCATTTGTGTGATCCACGCCTGTGAATTAGCCAACTTCATTAACATAAAAGGCATTGGGAGAAATCAGTAGACAGTAACTCATCTGGCCTCTTAATCACACAGAGCAGTGTTTGTAAATGTGTTCAGAAGGTTTCAAAGGCAGCATCATGGATAGGTTCAGAGCTGTGACATATTTGTGTCATAATGATTTTAATCATGAATAAAATGTATCCCAACTCTAGCTATATCTGCAAATTTAATCTACACACAGTGCAGAACCGTTGTGCTGGTTTGACAGTTTGTGAACAGACATTTAACAGCAGTGTTCTTCACACAAACACAGAGGAACCAGGTTTAGTGACAAGGACAGGAGCCCCCCACTGAGGGCCCCACAGTGAGCGGACAAACACAACAAGCACAGTGGTACAATACAAGGACATATACTCAGAGATGACTGTACAAGCATGACAGAGACATGAGGAGGAGAAGCATGTGTGATACAAGAGCTACCTTCAACAGAGAAAAAGTGTCCAAAGTGTCGTCTTTTGAAAATCATGATTCACATGAGCTTTTGTGGGTCTCAGAATAGAATACAACAGAAGTGTGTTGTCAGGGAAAATACAGCGAAGCCCAAAATTATTCATACCCCTTGCAAATTCTGACTTAAAGTAACTTTTATTGAACCAGCACCTGGCGGTGGGAACCTAATGTTTTGGGGGTGTTTTTCAGCTGGTGGACCAGGGAACCTAATCACAGTAAACGGCACCATGCTAAAAGGAAAAAAAATGTAAATAGAAAAATGGATATCTCTACAGTATATACAATATAATAAATTATTGCTAAAATAGTGTACAGTAAGTGAAATTGTGACCTAAAACGTTTGTCAAATTCTAAAAGATTTCATTTGTTCTTGAGACAAAGGTCCAACCAGTAGAAATAATTTTGCCAAATTTTCTTAAAATGTTTTCTCAAAAATGACTATAACATAAACACATTGTTTACAACACCTGTGCAAAATACCAGTTCCTGAATAGACAGTTTTGGGGAACACATGGGGGCAGATCTCCTGTGACAGTCCCAAACAGGCCTGAAAACTTCTCTGTGATTGGCTGACAGGGTCATTGCTCTATCCCATAAGAAAAAAGCATAAACATGGAACTGAAAAATAATCTCACATTGTGTCACTGTGTCATATTCTCATAAATGGCACATGTGTATTAAAAATGCATTGAAGGTTTATAACAGAGACACCTTGTTATGTCCTGTGAATATTTATGTTCATTAACTGTAAGGAAGGTTGTCAGAGGAGGAGTAAAAGGATCAACTCCAGCTGTGGTTCATTTGACTGTAAATCCAGCCTGAACACAGAGAGCATCAAATGGAGCAGATAACAAGACCCAGAGTCTGTTCCTGTGGAGGTATGGAGGAGGAGAGTGGAGCTCAGAGTCTACTGCTGCATTAGACTGACAGTGGAAGACTTACTTCACATTTATGTCCGACACCTAACCTCATTCTTCTCTGTTTGCTTGTAATGGACACAGACTTGTCATTTATACTAATATGACAGAGGCCTGCCCATAAAGTGATCATGTTTGTGAGCAAAAATATCTTTATTTATTATCTACATTTATTCAGGAATGTAGACCAAATGAAGTAATCAGTTGAACCTCATGAAGAAAGGTTGGAGGTTGGGGTTGGAGAGTAGCAGAAGTAGCAGTAGTAGTCGGTAAAGTAACAGTAGTTTTCTGTGGGAGTATAGTTACACTACAGTATCAGTATAGTAGTGGAAGTAGTAGTAGCAGTAGTATCAGTAGTGGTAGTTCATAGTGGATTTTGCTGTGTAATGATTCCCCAGAACCCACTGGAGCAGGATATGGTGCCTTGCTAAATGTAAAATCAAACAAAATCTCTCCTGACAACTTTAAATTCTTCTTAAGTAATATTTCTGTGGTAGTAGTAGTGTTCTGAATTTGGCTGATTATGAATAACTTGGTGTTGATTAGGTGATAACCGCTGCAGTATGTCCGGTTAGAACATTCATTTGTCCACTTATGAAAGAATCAGACCAGCTTCATATTTCGTCATTTAATCTGTGGTTTTCTGTAAACATACAACAAATAAAGTAAACAAACTAAATATCTCATACTCATGTCTCACTGTGCTTCGTAGTACCACTCAGCACACTAGCTAGCCTATAATATCAACAGGTATAATTCTAAACAATAGGCTACTTGTACTATTAGGAGTGCATATACATTTAACTTTATAAACGTCCATATATACCTTATAACTTTAGACTTACTTGCTAATGCACGCACAGATAATGTTTGAAGCTTCAGAGGAGAAACAAGGAACATGTTTTCTTTAGTCTTATTTACGTGGGTCCTAAATGTGGTCCTCTTAGGTGGCCATGAACATGCCTGAATACAATTGCCCACCAGGGGGCGCATGAACGCAAAAACAGGAACAAACTGGCCTTTTTAACAGCCGCCCCCAAATCTGTGGAAGCAGATTTGTGTCCATTAGGCCAGTTGGAGGTCTTCCTCCCCTCGAGGGAAAGCAGGTAACTTGATAAGGCGAGCCACAGGTCTAACAAAGGTTTTATCCTTAACTTTAACCTCTGCAGCACGAACCTTGTTATCGTCTCCCTTTAGGATGGTCTGGACAGTCCCAACTAACCATAGAGCTCTTGGAGATTGCGGGTCTACCAGCATGACCACATTTCCCACCTTGAGGTTTTCTGTGTCATCCATCCACTTGTGACGAGTTTGCAGAGTTGGTAAATAATTCTTTATAAAACATCTCCAAAACTGGTCACTCAGGATCTGGCTGTGTCCTCCACCGTTTTCTGCTCAAAAGATCAGATTCAGGGTATATTACCTGTGGCAAAGTAGAGTCATGCCGCCCCATTAAGAGAGTATTTGGTGTAATGGGATCTGGGTCCGCAATGTCAGATGACACGTAATACAGAGGTTTGGAATTTAGTATGCCTTCTATCTCCACTAAAACTGTCCTCAACACTTCTTCAGGGACAACTTGTATTCCTAGAGTGGTACGCAAAGCAGATTTGACAGATCTGATCTCTCTTTCCCACACTCCTCCGAAGTGTGGAGCTCTGGGAGGGTTGAAATGAAAATCGATCTGTTGTGAGGCCAATTTTGTTTTTAAACAAAGGGACTAATTCACTAAACACCTGCTCTAATTCAGCATTACCTCCCTTAAAATTAGTCCCTTGGTCGGAAAAGACTTCATGAGGTTTACCTCTCCTAGCAATCAGACGGCGCAGGGACATCAGGAAGGCATCACTGTCGAGGCTGTTAAGGAGGTCAATGTAGACAGCTCTTGTCGTCAAGCATTTATACAGAATACCCCAACGTTTTTCGTTTCTTCGCCCCACTTTGACCTCTATGGGCCCAAAACAGTCCATCCCGGTGGAATAGAATGCTGGTCGAAATAGCCTAAGGCGGGCTGGCGGTAAATCCGCCATCTTGGGTACCTCTGGCTTAGCTCTCCATTTCTGGCATTCTGGACATCCATGCTGGAACTTACGGACTGCTTGTCGGCCTCTCAGAACCCAATAACGCCTGCGCATCTCTGCAAAGACTCGTTCAGCCCCTGGATGACGTAACTGCTGATCATAGGCTTTGATGAGAAGTTCAGTGATGCGATGTGCCGGATCAAGGACAATTGGGTGAAGGGTATCTGGGGTCAGCTCACAGCAGCGGAGACGCCCTCCAACTCTTATCAGTTCATTTTCTTGGTCCCACTCGGGTGATAATTTCAGCAGCCGACTGTCAGATCGTACAGCCTTCCCAGCCTTCAGATACTCTACTTCTAGGGGAAAACTGTCACCCTGAGCCCTTCTAAGAGCAGTTAGTTCAGCTTGCCTGAAGTCTTCTGCTGAGGGGTTGCAGTCCTCACTAGCCGCCCCGTGAAGACTATACACGGTGGCTTCCAACAGATCTTGGAAGTTATCAAACTGGTGAGGGTCTGGCAGAGGTGAGACTGTGATGTCTGTAATTTGGCCGCAGAATATGGATTTCCTCATCTCTTCAGAAATGTCATTAACCACGTTATCTGGTTTGACTGGCCATTGTGACTGTTGCTGTCTCAGGAATTCTGGTCCCTGACTCCAATGATTATTCCCTTTAAGATAGGTTAGGGTCTTTCCCCGTGTGAGGTCGTCTGCAGGATTGTTTTGCGAATCAACATAACGCCAAGACTGTGGAGGAGTGAGCTCCTGTATTTCAGCTATTCTTGTCCCGACAAATACTTTGTACTTACAGGACTCGGACTGCAGCCAAGCAAGAACTGTTGTTGAGTCGGTCCAATAGATGTACTCTTGGATGTCTAATGTGAGCTCTTTCTTTAACACTGCAGCAAGTTGAGCTCCGTTAAGAGCAGCACAGAGCTCTAGTCTGGGCATGGATAACTGTTTTTTGGGTGCCACGCGTGATCGTGCTGCTAGGAAAGACACCTGTATTTGACCTTCTTCTGAATTGGTGCACAGGTACCCTACTGACCCGTATGCCTGCTCTGACGCATCACTGAAGATGTGAACTGTTCTGCTACAGGCAGAAGGCTTGAAGTTAGAGTCCGTGTAGCATCGAGGAAGGGAGATCTCAGTGAGTTGGGGAAGTTCATTCTCCCAAGTAATCCAAGCTTTAACTAAGTCCTCAGGCAAATCAGGGTCATCCCATTCTCGTTTTTTCATCCAGAGTTTCTGCACTAATACTTTGGCTCTTGTAATATATGGACTGATGAATCCCAATGGATCG
>JAIMZQ010000043.1:0-21737 GCA_020698575.1 Bostrychus sinensis
AAACGCCAATACAGAAGGATAGAAGTTATATACTAAAACCTCTCCATATAGCCCGTACTGCATCACTCTATCACCCTCTCGGCCCACAAGAATACGAAAGCCTAATAACAATGAACCAAAAGCGGAGACTCAGCGCGCATCTCCGCCCTCCTGTGTCTCCAACCCCTTGCAGAAGTCCTACCCCTAACGCCCCTACCCCCCCCGAAATAGTAAGCGTATCAGTACCGGCGATCCGATCCCCCGCAATGACCCTAGCCCGGACACCAATAGAAATCCAGATTCACAGCAGGGAGCGCAGAGGGGAGGGCCTGCTGGGGAAGAGACAGAGGGCAACGACTTCACAGAACATCCCGAGAAGTTCAGGGGGAGATTAGACTCAAATAAATAAACAGGTATATAATTATACTACTATACATTATATTTGACATTTTCTAAAGTGGTATAGTATATATGAGGGTACATTTAAAAAATAAAATACCATTTATAATACGCCTATTTCCGTTTTTATATGTATTTCTTGAAAATATTTTGGCAACAGTCCAATTTTCAATTATTTTATTGCTTTTAACTATATTGTATAGCATAGACTTTTGAATTTCATAAGAACCTTTACATTCATCTGGGTTAAAATCAATCAAATCAATATTAAAGAGAATCGTTGACATAATAAGTAAACTTGAAGACATTTTGTTATTAATAGTATGGTATAAAAGTACTTATTTTAGGTTTAATTTAGTAACACTGTCTGATCTAGACAAATTGGGCTTTTTTTTTCCCCAATTGTGCTGTTTTTGAGTTCTCATTGGGCTGGAAATTTTTCTGGGACCTGGCAACCCTGATGGTCCCTAAATATGAACGGAAAATATTTGCCGGTGTTATGCCACAAAGTTCCCCCTGCCAGAAATTGCCCCCCTTATGCGAAGGGATTGTAAGGCCGATTTCTCCTCCATCAAATATGACTGTAGGTAGTTTCTTCCACGTCTTGACTAGTAGATTATTTTATTGTTAGCTTCGTTACGTCTTGTACGGTGGCCCAGAAGTGCAAAACAAATTAACAAATGCCCGACACAAATTTTAAAAAAACATAAAACAAATTAACAAAAGCCCAAAACAAATTTTAAAATGTCCGAAACAAATAAAAAAACAAAAAACAAATAAAAAAAATTTCAAACCAAATAAAAAACAAAAAACAAAAAACTAATTAAAAAATGTCCAAAACAAATTAAAAAAAAAAAAATTACCTAATGTCCAAAACAAAACGGAAAGGGATTGTCCCATTGGGCGGAAGTGAGGGGGTAAATAAGCTGTCAATCATCCTTAATGCGGAAGCGGCCAAAGAGCAGTGTATGAACACCTACAATTTTATGATTTTGAATACAAAATGTAGCTACTAAGATTTATCAGAATTCCTGTGGTGACAGGAGGTGTTTAAATGAATTTATCCGCACAAATATGCATGAAGTTAAATCGCTGTTGGTATTATGCTAACAGCTAATCAGCTGGGCTGCAGGCTGCTGCTATAGCTAGGGCTATGTGACAGGAGGGGAAGGAAAGCGTCTTGGTATTTGATTGAGTTAAATATAAGCCACTTGGAAAGTTATTTAGCCTCCGTGTGTGTGGCGCGCCCGCCAGGTGGGGCGTGGGGCGGTGTCAGGTGTGGGAGCAGCTGCCTCACGCGTCTGCCTCTGGTTCGGCTGAAGGACAAGCCCTCTGCCTTGGCTGGCTGGTGCGCATACAGCCCTCTCCTCTCCCTCCTGCCGCGAGTCGCAGTGTAAAACGTGTCAGCAAAAGCATGTTTGTTTAAAACGTGTGCATTCCTTTCACTAGCCTATTTCCATCCGTGCGCGTTCCTGGGAGCTGTGCGCAGTGGTGCTCTATGTGCAACTTGGTGAGAAGAGGGCGCGGAGGAGAGGCGTAGCCCACTCAGTGGTTACCTGCAAAAGGCTATAGCCTAGGGCAGGGGTCACCAATTAAAATTCACCGAGGTCCAATTGGTGAAAATTTTCTCGCGCAAAGGTCCGGAGCATCACAATGTTGATTTGTACCTCAAAAATAAATAAATAAAATCATTGTAGTTACATCAGTGTCTACATTATGGCAATAGCATTTTGCTAACATAAGCATTAGTTTAAAACTAGGGGATATCAAATAATAATAATAAAAAAAAAAACATTTCTTATGTTAATCAAATACAGTTAAAAAAAATCAAACAAAATGCTTTTATAATGGTCCTTGGCTCAGAACACAGGAGACACAGGAGTTTAGAGCTGACCTCTGTTCCTTTCTACATCTGTCTCTCTCATTTCTCCGCTGTCTGTCTCACAGTCACCGCTCCATATGTTTCCAAATCCTCAGATCTGATTGGTTGATAGCGTCACACGCAAGATTTTCTGTCGGCTTTTACGCAGGAGACGATTCACCCATTAAAACTAAAGTGGAACGTACTGCGCCTCAAAACACCTCTTAATTCTCTGGTGAATATGAGGCAGCTCTGTCCTCTGTGGAACAGAGGGACAGACACCGAGAGGAGAGGGGTGAGCCTCGACAGAGAGACACCGAAAGGGCAGAGCCGCTCACAGCCTGTGTCGCCTCCTCTCTCGCCGCTCCGTAAAAACAAAACTTAAGTCTGTTGTAAACGGAACAGTCCTGTCCCTCCGCACTCAATCTGGACCTATTCCTCTCATTTTGCTGGACAGTAACAGAAAACACAGCTGATTTAACCCCTGCACTGTTCATGTTAGTTTTAAAGCACCAGGATACGATGCTGAGAGAGGCGCCGCTGTGCTCCCGGGGAGTGAACAGGCTCAACGGGTTCGGGTCCGCAGAGTGGGACAGAGGTTCGGGTCCGGATGGGAGGGCATCTGGGTCCGGATTCGGACCGCGGTCCGCCTATTAACGACCTCTGGCCTAGGGTGACCAGATGTCCCTATTTAACCGGGACAGTCCCAGTTTTAGGCTCCTTGTCCCATGTCCCAACACATATCTGTAAAAACACTCATATATCGACCATGTCCCAGTTGTCCCAATTTTAACCAATAGTAAAGCACAGAAAACTTTGTCACTAAATGTATTTACAGTGTCATTACTTTTATTAATAAATGGCATCATATTCAAACCTTAAGCCCTAGCGTCATGTACTTTGAATGGCATGACATTAAACTAATTAGATTTCAAAAGGTTTTCTGTGTTTTGGTGAGTTCAAATGCACCGTGATTTGTGTGTGTGTGTGTGGGGGAGGTGTCCCAGTTTTTGGGTCTAGAAATCTGTCACCCTGCCATAGGCTAATGCAGAACACAGTTCAGTCAGGCACAGATTATTATTGATCTTTTTTTTTTCATTGTTCAAGGAGGGCGTGCCAAGAAAAGTTTGAGAAGCACTGATGTAGGCTTATGTCTCTCAATATTTATCTTATGTTAGACTATTATTGTAGGCTACACTCTGTAGGCTAAAGCAGGCAATGTCTACCGTCAGCCTCCATATAAGCCACTTTTTTTCTTTAGAGCATTGCCTTTGTGTCTAACAACTGTCTTGTTTTGAGGAGATAGCTCGTCAGAGTCGTCACATCCGTTTGGACCCGGCCATTGTCACCCATTGCACCAAGCTTCCGCCACCGCTGGCCGCATCTTCAGCACTCCCTCACACTCACAAGGTTCATGTAGACTATATAGGCCTAGGAAAGTTTTTTTTTTCTTCCAGGTGGGCTCTTTTTTAGGCTAATTAGGCTGGGATATTTGTTTTTGGCCACGTACGCTAATGATTGCGATTTTGTGTGTATAATAGGTTTTGCTTATTAGGTTTTACTTTTTTATGAGGCTATTAGCCTACTGTTTTTATTGTTTTATTAATAAAACTGTAGTTGTTTGTAAAATGTGCTTTATAAAATAAAGTGTATTTGGATTTGAATTTGAATTTGAATTGATTACTGGTTGATGCGTTTTTTTGGGGGGACAACTAAGTCTCTGATTATTGTCTCTTTTTTGTCTTTTTTGTATTGTTTGTGGCCGAGATGAGCTAGACCTGCGCAGTTTCAATCGGTGTTGGTCTGTGCGCAGTGCACGCTGGTTAGATTTGTGTCCGACTTGTTCCCGACTTGCTCTGATGTCACAAGTGCGACGGTCACCGAAAGCTCGTGAGATCCAAACGAGACCAGCCGCCTGAGCCAGCCGCCGCAATTCATCAGGAGCAACTGCGGTAGCTGCTTGGCTCAGTGCATGATGGGAAAACGCCCACCTGTCAGCGGTGAACGGACAGGTGATTGGATCTGAGTTTAGTGCTGATCAGAAACGTAACGCACGACACTTCATTGCCCTCCTCTCCTCTGCGTCGTTTTTTAAATACAGACTAAAGTTACAGTTTTGACATGGATAAACTTTGTGCCCTGCTGCTCAATGTGAAGTAGAATATTATTAAAAGATTGTGCACAATATCTGCTGTTATAGAAGGCTATTTAACATTTAAAATGTGTAGAATCGCACTAATTGTTGTTATGGTATTTTTGTACTAATCTTTTATTGTAGATTTATATATCGTGTAATTCATGCTTGTGGATGACTGTTGTTTTGTATTGTATTGTAACCATGTCGCTGCTGCCCTCTTGGCCAGGTCACTCTTGAAAAAGAGATTTTTAATCTCAATGAGGTTTTTAACTGGTTAAATAAAGGAATAATAAAATTTAGACATAAAAGCTAAGAATCACTGCTGAAATGTGCCTCATGTTGTGTGCTCCAAAAGAGCTCCTCATTTACGCAGACTGTGGTTAAGCACCGGACAGAACAGTTCTTA
Source organism: Bostrychus sinensis (assembly GCA_020698575.1). Lineage (NCBI taxonomy): Eukaryota > Metazoa > Chordata > Actinopteri > Gobiiformes > Eleotridae > Bostrychus > Bostrychus sinensis. The sequence continues at coordinate 4,783 of JAIMZQ010000043.1, forward strand.
CAAAGAGCCCATTCGTGAGTCAATGACGAGCGCGTAAGTGCTCATCATTGACATTTGGTCCCCCACGGAGAGCTTTCCAAAAATATAGAATTTGTGGGTATAATGTAAACGGATATATTGTTTTTGCTAAAATTATTATTATTTTTATTAGGCCCGAGCAAAAATTTCTATGGACAGAAAAAATACTTCAACAAAAATTTGTCAAATTTGGCACAAATATTCTTTATGTCATCCTGATCAAAAATTCCATGTAGTATTTGATTTGGTGTTGCAATGGCGATGGTCGAATTCTGCCATTTTATTCCAATGGGAATTCCATTTAATGCAGTTCTATCGAGTATTCCGACGCTTTTGGCAGTTTTTTTAATCAAAAGGCACCACCTAAAAATTTGGCAAAATGGTTTCTCCTCTGCCCCAGCTCCGTTTGCGGCCGGCGAGGGCCTATGCTTGCGGCTTTAATTATTATTATTCTTTCTTTATTTTTCTTCTGCTCTTTCAGCGCTAATTTGACCCCCTGAACATTTATGAAAACTCACCAAATTGGCTCACACGCAGCTGCTGCGTCAGCCGAGGGAGGGGCGGTGTACACATTAAACGGGGAGGTAATACGGCCGCGTGCCCGCAGCGAGTAACTCAATGTCCCCGGTGCAGAGTTGTTCCTTTACACAGACCCCACCCCCCACCCCCCACCATCACCGCCACCCCGTGTCACCCCCGCCTTACCTCCCGAAAGTTTGAATCCATCCAGGGGAAACCACAGAGTCCGGAATAAGTCCATTCGGCCACGTCTCTGTAAAACACGTGAGACTACATTCACTGAACTGCCGCTGTGAGCTCGTCGGTAATCCTCGGTACTTTTTTCTGTGTTCACAGAGACCCGCGCTAAGTCTTTACAACCACGGCCTCTCTCCACAGCCTCTGCTCTGTGCGCTCTCCCCCTTTCCAGTCACAGCAGCCGCACAATCAGCTCAGTGGAAGACTTGTTCGCTCGTCCCGCTCTCATTGGTCGTCTCCCGTTCATGAACGCGTGTGTTGTGAACGCGCCTCAGCAGCGCGAGCTTCAGACAAAACAAATGACATCAGCAGAAGCCAATAGCTGTAGATCTTTATAAAAAATAAACCAGACGTTGGACACAGATACCAGAGGAGCAAAAAAAAAAAAAAAAAAAAAAACACGTTCACAAAAATAAATAAAAACATTTCATAACCATTTAATAAAAGGTCAATTTGACCATCGGCGGATGCCTGGCAGAGGTCTGTGTTCTGGTTTGGTACTGGGGTAGATCTGCCTCCCTCTAGTGGACAATAAAGAGCTTTACACCTGTTGCAGGGGAGTAACAATTGTTAATAACAAATACATAATAAATAAAAAAGGAATAGATAAATAAAATAATAAATAAGCTTAAGAATGTGACTGGTGATGATGATGATGTTGGTTATAATAATGGTAATCATTATTATGATATTAAACATCAGGAGTACTGAAAACAACGATAATAACAATAACAATCACAGTAATAATATTTAAGATAATAGTAATAACAACAACAATAACTATATTGTTCCATTACGTCATTAGGAGCTTTGGATAATGCGGACGTTTTTATCAGTTAAAAAGTACCCTTCGGTGCCCCCAAAGCCAATACTTTACACGGAGTGGGAGTCGAACCCGCGCGCGCTTAATACAACTCGCGCAGGCCGCATATAGTTAAGCTTAATTCCGTTAACTTTTCCCATTCATTTTCAATGGTAGTGCCTTACAGTACGGATGCAATATATTTTTGTCCACTAGCGTAAAATTGGGGGCGCTGTTTCGCTCCTTCCGTAAGGTTAAGGAAACTCCTGCAGAGAAGCAGATGTTGGAGACCTCAGACCTGTCTGCGGTGGCGTTTGTCAATCACCGTGACCGAAACTTTGACGAGTTTTCTCTAAAAGCTTAATAACCTCGACTTAACGTAAGTATTAAAGCTGACTTTGTAAATGAGTTGGTGCTTAACTGACACTTTTTAGTTTTAATAGTGTTGTCATTGAAACAAATGAATTGAGTAAAGTTACTGTAGTTACAGTACAATTGCCGCCATGACACTGTCAGGCCTTAGCTAGCTAACTATTGCCCGAGTTTTAGTGTACATTGAACTCATGTGTTCCAGATGTAAAGGCTTGTAATTACTTTATGAATGCGCTAAACTCGACATATTTTGTTTATTAATGCTAAAAATTGATTTTTATACCTAAAAAAACAAAGATCTATTTAAATCTTTCTTATACTGGCGTTTGTCAGTAGTTTGTTTATGTTAAAGGCATGAATAGAATGGCACAATGATTACAAATGTAATTGCAGTGGTGGAAGCAGGAGAATTTCATTACTTAAGTAAAAGGACAGATAAAGAAGTAAAATTTTACTCAAGTAAAAGTATCACTTTAAAATTTCTACTTAAGTAAAAGTATAAAAGTACTCACTTTTAAATGTACTTGTAAGTAAGAGAATAAAAGTATTTCGCACAGACTCAACGCCTTAATATGTTAAAAGTGAGGGATTTTACTGAAAAATTGTGCTGATTACAGATGCAATTAACAAACCGATGCAATAGAAGAGACTGAATCTGTTAGTGAGGTCTTTATTATTGGTAAAGCTGCTGGACCCGATGGACTCAGTCCGAGAGTCCTCAGGCAATGTGCCACACAGTTGTGTGATGTTTTCCAGCATATTTTTGCATTGAGCCTGAGTTGTATGACTGTTCCAGTTGTGTGGAAAACTACCTGCCTTGTTCCAGTGCCTAAAAAGAGCAAACCATCTGCACACTACTGACTATGACTACAGACCAGTGGCTATTACTTCACATGTGATGAAGTCACTGGAACGATTGGTCCTAAAACACCTTTGCAGTGTGGTTGCACCGTTACTAGACCCCCTGCAGTTTGCATACCAGCCACACATAGGAGTAGAGGATGCCATCGTATTCCTGCTGAACAGAGCTTATACATACCTGGAAGAGCCCGGAAACACTGTTAGAGTCATGTTTTTTTATTTTTTCCAGTGCTTTTGATACAGTGCAACCTGTACTCCTGAGGAAGAAGCTGCTGGACATGCAGGTGGATGCTCCATGGGTGACCTGGATCAACAGCTATCTCACAGGTCGGCCACAATATGTGAAGCTGAGGAGCACCATCTCTGACATGGTGGTGACCAGCATGGGGGTCCCCCAGGGTACGGTCCTCTCTCCCTTCTTGTTCACATTGTTCACGTCTGACTTTAGACACTGGTCACAGTCCTGTCACCTACAGAAGTTTTCGGACGACTGCGATTGTGGGCTGTACCAGCAGGGGTCATGAGACTGAGTACAGGAGAGTGGTGGACAGTTTTGTTGAATGGTGTGGACTAAACCACTTGCAGCTGAATGTCATGAAGACAAAAGAACTAGTGGTGGATTTCAGGAGGAAGAGGACCTCCCCTAGTCCAATAACAATCATGGGCACTGAGGTGGACTCTGTGGGCTGCTACAAATATCTCGGGGTCCACATCAACAACAAACTGGACTGAAAATACAGATGCTCTGTTCAAGAAAGGACAGCGCAGACTGTATTTTTTAAGACAACTAAGGTCATTTAACATCTGCAGAAAAATGCTTCAGATGTTTTACCAATCTGTGGTGGCCAGTGCCATCTTCTATGGTGTTGTGTGCTGGGGCAGTGGGGCTAAAGTGGCTGAAACCAACCGGCTCAATAAGCTCATCAGTAAAGCTGGTTCTGTCCTGGGACTGAAGTTGGAGTCCGTGGTTGAGGTGGCTGATTGGAGGATACTGAAAAAATTGCTCAGTATCCGAAACAATCCATCCCACCCTCAACATGATAGAACCAAAATTCCAAAAGCATCTTGTGGCATTTGGGCCTCCATTGTTGCACGGCAAAAATGGTCCAGTTATCTTTTATAGTTTTTCCACAAAACGTGTTTTGAACTTTCTGAGCGCTATAGCTTTTTCCCATTGAAAGTGCCCAAAAGCCCATTAGAATGGCACGGCGAGCAAACTGCGTGATTGCGGCTGGGTTTACCATGATATGTCATATCAGAGTGCTGGAGAACAGTTGAGGCGTGTGTAATGCATTGCCAATGCAGAAAGCGACAATGGCATTTTCCGCGCCTGAGAAGCGTTTTGAGACGCTAAAACATAGTTTTGGCGTTTTCTCAGGCATGGAACATGATAGAACCAAATTTCCAAAAGCATCTTGTGGCACTTGGGCCTCCATTGTTGCACGGCAAAAATGGTCCAGTTATCTTTTATAGTTTTTCCACAAAACGTGTTTTGAACTTTCTGAGCGCTATAGCTTTTTCCCATTGAAAGTGCCCAAAAGCCCATTAGAATGGCACGGCGAGCAAACTGCGTGATTGCGGCTGGGTTTACCATGATATGTCATATCAGAGTGCTGGAGAAGAGTTGAGGCGTGTGTAATGCATTTCCAATGCAGAAAGCGACAATGGCATTTTCAGCGCCTGAGAAGCGTTTTGAGACGCTAAAACATAGTTTTGGCGTTTTCTCAGGCATGGAACATGATAGCACCAAAATTCCAAAAGCATCTTGTGGCACTTGGGCCTCCATTGTTGCACGGCAAAAATGGTCCAGTTATCTTTTATAGTTTTTCCACAAAACGTGTTTTGAACTTTCTGAGCGCTATAGCTTTTTCCCATTGAAAGTGCCCAAAAGCCCATTAGAATGGCACGGCGAGCAAACTGCGTGATTGCGGCTGGGTTTACAATGATATGTCATATCAGAGTGCTGGAGAACAGTTGAGGCGTGTGTAATGCATTGCCAATGCAGAAAGCGACAATGGCATTTTCAGCGCCTGAGAAGCGTTTTGAGGCACTAAAACATAGTTTTGGCGTTTTCTCAGGCATGGAACATGATAGAACCAAAATTCCAAAAGCATCTTGTGGCATTTGGGCCTCCATTGTTGCACGGCAAAAATGGTCCAGTTATCTTTTATAGTTTTTCCACAAAACGTGTTTTGACCTTTCTGAGCGCTATAGCTTTTTCCCATTGAAAGTGCCCAAAAGCCCATTAGAATGGCACGGCGAGCAAACTGCGTGATTGCGGCTGGGTTTACCATGATATGTCATATCAGAGTGCTGGAGAAGAGTTGAGGCGTGTGTAATGCATTGCCAATGCAGAAAGCGACAATGGCATTTTCCGCGCCTGAGAAGCGTTTTGAGGCACTAAAACATAGTTTTGGCGTTTTCTCAGACATGGAACATGATAGAACCAAATTTCCAAAAGCATCTTGTGGCACTTGGGCCTCCATTGTTGCACGGCAAAAATGGTCCAGTTATCTTTTATAGTTTTTCCACAAAATGTGTTTTGAACTTTCTGAGCGCTATAGCTTTTTCCCATTGAAAGTGCCCAAAAGCCCATTTAAATGGCACGGCGAGCAAACTGCGTGATTGCGGCTGGGTTTACCATGATATGTCATATCAGAGTGCTGGAGAACAGTTGAGGCGTGTGTAATGCATTGCCAATGCAGAAAGCGACAATGGCATTTTCAGCGCCTGAGAAGCGTTTTGAGGCACTAAAACATAGTTTTGGCGTTTTCTCAAGCATGGAACATGATAGAACCAAATTTCCAAAAGTATCTTGTGGCACTTGGGCCTCCATTGTTGCACGGCAAAAATGGTCCAGTTATCTTTTATAGTTTTTCCACAAAACGTGTTTTGAACTTTCTGAGCGCTATAGCTTTTTCCCATTGAAAGTGCCCAAAAGCCCATTAGAATGGCACGGCGAGCAAACTGCGTGATTGCGGCTGGGTTTACCATGATATGTCATATCAGAGTGCTGGAGAAGAGTTGAGGACGTGTGTAATGCATTGCCAATGCAGAAAGCGACAATGGCATTTTCAGCGCCTGAGAAGCGTTTTGAGGCACTAAAACATAGTTTTGGCGTTTTCTCAGGCATTGGAACATGATAGAACCAAAATTCCAAAAGCATCTTGTGGCACTTGGGCCTCCATTGTTGCACGGCAAAAATGGTCCAGTTATCTTTTATAGTTTTTCCACAAAACGTGTTTTGAACTTTCTGAGCGCTATAGCTTTTTCCCATTGAAAGTGCCCAAAAGCCCATTAGAATGGCACGGCGAGCAAACTGCGTGATTGCGGCTGGGTTTACCATGATATGTCATATCAGAGTGCTGGAGAACAGTTGAGGCGTGTGTAATGCATTGCCAATGCAGAAAGCGACAATGGCATTTTCAGCGCCTGAGAAGCGTTTTGAGGCACTAAAACATAGTTTTGGCGTTTTCTCAGGCATGGAACATGATAGAACCAAAATTCCAAAAGCATCTTGTGGCACTTGGGCCTCCATTGTTGCACGGCAAAAATGGTCCAGTTATCTTTTATAGTTTTTCCACAAAACGTGTTTTGAACTTTCTGAGCGCTATAGCTTTTTCCCATTGAAAGTGCCCAAAAGCCCATTAGAATGGCACGGCGAGCAAACTGCGTGATTGCGGCTGGGTTTACCATGATATGTCATATCAGAGTGCTGGAGAAGAGTTGAGGCGTGTGTAATGCATTGCCAATGCAGAAAGCGACAATGGCATTTTCAGCGCCTGAGAAGCGTTTTGAGGCACTAAAACATAGTTTTGGCGTTTTCTCAGACATGGAACATGATAGCACCAAATTTCCAAAAGCATCTTGTGGCACTTGGGCCTCCATTGTTGCACGGCAAAAATGGTCCAGTTATCTTTTATAGTTTTTCCACAAAACGTGTTTTGAACTTTCTGAGCGCTATAGCTTTTTCCCATTGAAAGTGCCCAAAAGCCCATTAGAATGGCACGGCGAGCAAACTGCGTGATTGCGGCTGGGTTTACCATGATATGTCATATCAGAGTGCTGGAGAAGAGTTGAGGCGTGTGTAATGCATTGCCAATGCAGAAAGCGACAATGGCATTTTCAGCGCCTGAGAAGCGTTTTGAGGCACTAAAACATAGTTTTGGCGTTTTCTCAAGCATGGAACATGATAGAACCAAATTTCCAAAAGCATCTTGTGGCACTTGGGCCTCCATTGTTGCACAGCAAAAATGGTCCAGTTATCTTTTATAGTTTTTCCACAAAACGTGTTTTGAACTTTCTGAGCGCTATAGCTTTTTCCCATTGAAAGTGCCCAAAAGCCCATTAGAATGGCACGGCGAGCAAACTGCGTGATTGCGGCTGGGTTTACCATGATATGTCATATCAGAGTGCTGGAGAACAGTTGAGGCGTGTGTAATGCATTGCCAATGCAGAAAGCGACAATGGCATTTTCAGCGCCTGAGAAGCGTTTTGAGGCGCTAAAACATAGTTTTGGCGTTTTCTCAGGCATGGAACATGATAGAACCAAAATTCCAAAAGCATCTTGTGGCACTTGGGCCTCCATTGTTGCACGGCAAAAATGGTCCAGTTATCTTTTATAGTTTTTCCACAAAACGTGTTTTGAACTTTCTGAGCGCTATAGCTTTTTCCCATTGAAAGTGCCCAAAAGCCCATTAGAATGGCACGGCGAGCAAACTGCGTGATTGCGGCTGGGTTTACCATGATATGTCATATCAGAGTGCTGGAGAAGAGTTGAGGCGTGTGTAATGCATTGCCAATGCAGAAAGCGACAATGGCATTTTCAGCGCCTGAGAAGCGTTTTGAGACGCTAAAACATAGTTTTGGCGTTTTCTCAGGCATGGAACATGATAGAACCAAAATTCCAAAAGCATCTTGTGGCACTTGGGCCTCCATTGTTGCACGGCAAAAATGGTCCAGTTATCTTTTATAGTTTTTCCACAAAACGTGTTTTGAACTTTCTGAGCGCTATAGCTTTTTCCCATTGAAAGTGCCCAAAAGCCCATTAGAATGGCACGGCGAGCAAACTGCGTGATTGCGGCTGGGTTTACCATGATATGTCATATCAGAGTGCTGGAGAAGAGTTGAGGCGTGTGTAATGCATTGCCAATGCAGAAAGCGACAATGGCATTTTCAGCGCCTGAGAAGCGTTTTGAGGCACTAAAACATAGTTTTGGCGTTTTCTCAGGCATGGAACATGATAGAACCAAAATTCCAAAAGCATCTTGTGGCACTTGGGCCTCCATTGTTGCACGGCAAAAATGGTCCAGTTATCTTTTATAGTTTTTCCACAAAACGTGTTTTGAACTTTCTGAGCGCTATAGCTTTTTCCCATTGAAAGTGCCCAAAAGCCCATTAGAATGGCACGGCGAGCAAACTGCGTGATTGCGGCTGGGTTTACCATGATATGTCATATCAGAGTGCTGGAGAAGAGTTGAGGCGTGTGTAATGCATTGCCAATGCAGAAAGCGACAATGGCATTTTCAGCGCCTGAGAAGCGTTTTGAGGCACTAAAACATAGTTTTGGCGTTTTCTCAGGCATGGAACATGATAGCACCAAAATTCCAAAAGCATCTTGTGGCACTTGGGCCTCCATTGTTGCACGGCAAAAATGGTCCAGTTATCTTTTATAGTTTTTCCACAAAACGTGTTTTGAACTTTCTGAGCGCTATAGCTTTTTCCCATTGAAAGTGCCCAAAAGCCCTTTAGAATGGCACGGCGAGCAAACTGCGTGATTGCGGCTGGGTTTACCATGATATGTCATATCAGAGTGCTGGAGAACAGTTGAGGCGTGTGTAATGCATTGCCAATGCAGAAAGCGACAATGGCATTTTCAGCGCCTGAGAAGCGTTTTGAGGCACTAAAACATAGTTTTGGCGTTTTCTCAGGCATGGAACATGATAGAACCAAAATTCCAAAAGCATCTTGTGGCACTTGGGCCTCCATTGTTGCACGGCAAAAATGGTCCAGTTATCTTTTATAGTTTTTCCACAAAACGTGTTTTGAACTTTCTGAGCGCTATAGCTTTTTCCCATTGAAAGTGCCCAAAAGCCCATTTAGAATGGCACGGCGAGCAAACTGCGTGATTGCGGCTGGGTTTACCATGATATGTCATATCAGAGTGCTGGAGAACAGTTGAGGCGTGTGTAATGCATTGCCAATGCAGAAAGCGACAATGGCATTTTCAGCGCCTGAGAAGCGTTTTGAGGCACTAAAACATAGTTTTGGCGTTTTCTCAGGCATGGAACATGATAGAACCAAATTCCAAAAGCATCTTGTGGCACTTGGGCCTCCATTGTTGCACGGCAAAAATGGTCCAGTTATCTTTTATAGTTTTTCCACAAAACGTGTTTTGAACTTTCTGAGCGCTATAGCTTTTTCCCATTGAAAGTGTCCAAAAGCCCATTAGAATGGCACGGCGAGCAAACTGCGTGATTGCGGCTGGGTTTACCATGATATGTCATATCAGAGTGCTGGAGAACAGTTGAGGCGTGTGTAATGCATTGCCAATGCAGAAAGCGACAATGGCATTTTCAGCGCCTGAGAAGCGTTTTGAGGCACTAAAACATAGTTTTGGCGTTTTCTCAGGCATGGAACATGATAGAACCAAAATTCCAAAAGCATCTTGTGGCACTTGGGCCTCCATTGTTGCACAGGCAAAAATGGTCCAGTTATCTTTTATAGTTTTTCCACAAAACGTGTTTTGAACTTTCTGAGCGCTATAGCTTTTTCCCATTGAAAGTGCCCAAAAGCCCATTAGAATGGCACGGCGAGCAAACTGCGTGATTGCGGCTGGGTTTACCATGATATGTCATATCAGCGTGCTGGAGAACAGTTGAGGCGTGTGTAATGCATTGCCAATGCAGAAAGCGACAATGGCATTTTCAGCGCCTGAGAAGCGTTTTGAGGCACTAAAACATAGTTTTGGCGTTTTCTCAGGCATGGAACATGATAGAACCAAAATTCCAAAAGCATCTTGTGGCACTTGGGCCTCCATTGTTGCACGGCAAAAATGGTCCAGTTATCTTTTATAGTTTTTCCACAAAACGTGTTTTGAACTTTCTGAGCGCTATAGCTTTTTCCCATTGAAAGTGCCCAAAAGCCCATTAGAATGGCACGGCGAGCAAACTGCGTGATTGCGGCTGGGTTTACCATGATATGTCATATCAGAGTGCTGGAGAAGAGTTGAGGCGTGTGTAATGCATTGCCAATGCAGAAAGCGACAATGGCATTTTCAGCGCCTGAGAAGCGTTTTGAGGCACTAAAACATAGTTTTGGCGTTTTCTCAGACATGGAACATGATAGAACCAAATTCCAAAAGCATCTTGTGGCACTTGGGCCTCCATTGTTGCACGGCAAAAATGGTCCAGTTATCTTTTATAGTTTTTCCACAAAACGTGTTTTGAACTTTCTGAGCGCTATAGCTTTTTCCCATTGAAAGTGCCCAAAAGCCCATTAGAATGGCACGGCGAGCAAACTGCGTGATTGCGGCTGGGTTTACCATGATATGTCATATCAGAGTGCTGGAGAAGAGTTGAGGCGTGTGTAATGCATTGCCAATGCAGAAAGCGACAATGGCATTTTCAGCGCCTGAGAAGCGTTTTGAGGCACTAAAACATAGTTTTGGCGTTTTCTCAGGCATGGAACATGATAGAACCAAAATTCCAAAAGCATCTTGTGGCACTTGGGCCTCCATTGTTGCACGGCAAAAATGGTCCAGTTATCTTTTATAGTTTTTCCACAAAACGTGTTTTGAACTTTCTGAGCGCTATAGCTTTTTCCCATTGAAAGTGCCCAAAAGCCCATTAGAATGGCACGGCGAGCAAACTGCGTGATTGCGGCTGGGTTTACCATGATATGTCATATCAGAGTGCTGGAGAACAGTTGAGGCGTGTGTAATGCATTGCCAATGCAGAAAGCGACAATGGCATTTTCAGCGCCTGAGAAGCGTTTTGAGGCACTAAAACATAGTTTTGGCGTTTTCTCAGGCATGGAACATGATAGAACCAAAATTCCAAAAGCATCTTGTGGCACTTGGGCCTCCATTGTTGCACGGCAAAAATGGTCCAGTTATCTTTTATAGTTTTTCCACAAAACGTGTTTTGAACTTTCTGAGCGCTATAGCTTTTTCCCATTGAAAGTGCCCAAAAGCCCATTAGAATGGCACGGCGAGCAAACTGCGTGATTGCGGCTGGGTTTACCATGATATGTCATATCAGAGTGCTGGAGAACAGTTGAGGCGTGTGTAATGCATTGCCAATGCAGAAAGCGACAATGGCATTTTCAGCGCCTGAGAAGCGTTTTGAGGCACTAAAACATAGTTTTGGCGTTTTCTCAGGCATGGAACATGATAGAACCAAAATTCCAAAAGCATCTTGTGGCACTTGGGCCTCCATTGTTGCACGGCAAAAATGGTCCAGTTATCTTTTATAGTTTTTCCACAAAACGTGTTTTGAACTTTCTGAGCGCTATAGCTTTTTCCCATTGAAAGTGCCCAAAAGCCCATTAGAATGGCACGGCGAGCAAACTGCGTGATTGCGGCTGGGTTTACCATGATATGTCATATCAGAGTGCTGGAGAAGAGTTGAGGCGTGTGTAATGCATTGCCAATGCAGAAAGCGACAATGGCATTTTCAGCGCCTGAGAAGCGTTTTGAGGCACTAAAACATAGTTTTGGCGTTTTCTCAGGCATGGAACATGATAGAACCAAAATTCCAAAAGCATCTTGTGGCACTTGGGCCTCCATTGTTGCACGGCAAAAATGGTCCAGTTATCTTTTATAGTTTTTCCACAAAACGTGTTTTGAACTTTCTGAGCGCTATAGCTTTTTCCCATTGAAAGTGCCCAAAAGCCCATTAGAATGGCACGGCGAGCAAACTGCGTGATTGCGGCTGGGTTTACCATGATATGTCATATCAGAGTGCTGGAGAAGAGTTGAGGCGTGTGTAATGCATTGCCAATGCAGAAAGCGACAATGGCATTTTCAGCGCCTGAGAAGCGTTTTGAGGCACTAAAACATAGTTTTGGCGTTTTCTCAGGCATGGAACATGATAGAACCAAAATTCCAAAAGCATCTTGTGGCACTTGGGCCTCCATTGTTGCACGGCAAAAATGGTCCAGTTATCTTTTATAGTTTTTCCACAAAACGTGTTTTGAACTTTCTGAGCGCTATAGCTTTTTCCCATTGAAAGTGCCCAAAAGCCCATTAGAATGGCACGGCGAGCAAACTGCGTGATTGCGGCTGGGTTTACCATGATATGTCATATCAGAGTGCTGGAGAAGAGTTGAGGCGTGTGTAATGCATTGCCAATGCAGAAAGCGACAATGGCATTTTCAGCGCCTGAGAAGCGTTTTGAGGCACTAAAACATAGTTTTGGCGTTTTCTCAGGCATGGAACATGATAGAACCAAAATTCCAAAAGCATCTTGTGGCACTTGGGCCTCCATTGTTGCACGGCAAAAATGGTCCAGTTATCTTTTATAGTTTTTCCACAAAACGTGTTTTGAACTTTCTGAGCGCTATAGCTTTTTCCCATTGAAAGTGCCCAAAAGCCCATTAGAATGGCACGGCGAGCAAACTGCGTGATTGCGGCTGGGTTTACCATGATATGTCATATCAGAGTGCTGGAGAACAGTTGAGGCGTGTGTAATGCATTGCCAATGCAGAAAGCGACAATGGCATTTTCAGCGCCTGAGAAGCGTTTTGAGGCACTAAAACATAGTTTTGGCGTTTTCTCAGGCATGGAACATGATAGAACCAAAATTCCAAAAGCATCTTGTGGCACTTGGGCCTCCATTGTTGCACGGCAAAAATGGTCCAGTTATCTTTTATAGTTTTTCCACAAAACGTGTTTTGAACTTTCTGAGCGCTATAGCTTTTTCCCATTGAAAGTGCCCAAAAGCCCATTAGAATGGCACGGCGAGCAAACTGCGTGATTGCGGCTGGGTTTACCATGATATGTCATATCAGAGTGCTGGAGAACAGTTGAGGCGTGTGTAATGCATTGCCAATGCAGAAAGCGACAATGGCATTTTCAGCGCCTGAGAAGCGTTTTGAGGCACTAAAACATAGTTTTGGCGTTTTCTCAGGCATGGAACATGATAGAACCAAATTCCAAAAGCATCTTGTGGCACTTGGGCCTCCATTGTTGCACGGCAAAAATGGTCCAGTTATCTTTTATAGTTTTTCCACAAAACGTGTTTTGAACTTTCTGAGCGCTATAGCTTTTTCCCATTGAAAGTGCCCAAAAGCCCATTAGAATGGCACGGCGAGCAAACTGCGTGATTGCGGCTGGGTTTACCATGATATGTCATATCAGAGTGCTGGAGAACAGTTGAGGCGTGTGTAATGCATTGCCAATGCAGAAAGCGACAATGGCATTTTCAGCGCCTGAGAAGCGTTTTGAGGCACTAAAACATAGTTTTGGCGTTTTCTCAGGCATGGAACATGATAGAACCAAAATTCCAAAAGCATCTTGTGGCACTTGGGCCTCCATTGTTGCACGGCAAAAATGGTCCAGTTATCTTTTATAGTTTTTCCACAAAACGTGTTTTGAACTTTCTGAGCGCTATAGCTTTTTCCCATTGAAAGTGCCCAAAAGCCCATTAGAATGGCACGGCGAGCAAACTGCGTGATTGCGGCTGGGTTTACCATGATATGTCATATCAGAGTGCTGGAGAACAGTTGAGGCGTGTGTAATGCATTGCCAATGCAGAAAGCGACAATGGCATTTTCAGCGCCTGAGAAGCGTTTTGAGGCACTAAAACATAGTTTTGGCGTTTTCTCAGGCATGGAACATGATAGAACCAAAATTCCAAAAGCATCTTGTGGCACTTGGGCCTCCATTGTTGCACGGCAAAAATGGTCCAGTTATCTTTTATAGTTTTTCCACAAAACGTGTTTTGAACTTTCTGAGCGCTATAGCTTTTTCCCATTGAAAGTGCCCAAAAGCCCATTAGAATGGCACGGCGAGCAAACTGCGTGATTGCGGCTGGGTTTACCATGATATGTCATATCAGAGTGCTGGAGAAGAGTTGAGGCGTGTGTAATGCATTGCCAATGCAGAAAGCGACAATGGCATTTTCAGCGCCTGAGAAGCGTTTTGAGGCACTAAAACATAGTTTTGGCGTTTTCTCAGGCATGGAACATGATAGAACCAAAATTCCAAAAGCATCTTGTGGCACTTGGGCCTCCATTGTTGCACGGCAAAAATGGTCCAGTTATCTTTTATAGTTTTTCCACAAAACGTGTTTTGAACTTTCTGAGCGCTATAGCTTTTTCCCATTGAAAGTGCCCAAAAGCCCATTAGAATGGCACGGCGAGCAAACTGCGTGATTGCGGCTGGGTTTACCATGATATGTCATATCAGAGTGCTGGAGAACAGTTGAGGCGTGTGTAATGCATTGCCAATGCAGAAAGCGACAATGGCATTTTCAGCGCCTGAGAAGCGTTTTGAGGCACTAAAACATAGTTTTGGCGTTTTCTCAGGCATGGAACATGATAGAACCAAAATTCCAAAAGCATCTTGTGGCACTTGGGCCTCCATTGTTGCACGGCAAAAATGGTCCAGTTATCTTTTATAGTTTTTCCACAAAACGTGTTTTGAACTTTCTGAGCGCTATAGCTTTTTCCCATTGAAAGTGCCCAAAAGCCCATTAGAATGGCACGGCGAGCAAACTGCGTGATTGCGGCTGGGTTTACCATGATATGTCATATCAGAGTGCTGGAGAAGAGTTGAGGCGTGTGTAATGCATTGCCAATGCAGAAAGCTACAATGGCATTTTCAGCGCCTGAGAAGCGTTTTGAGGCACTAAAACATAGTTTTGGCGTTTTCTCAGGCATGGAACATGATAGAACCAAAATTCCAAAAGCATCTTGTGGCACTTGGGCCTCCATTGTTGCACGGCAAAAATGGTCCAGTTATCTTTTATAGTTTTTCCACAAAACGTGTTTTGAACTTTCTGAGCGCTATAGCTTTTTCCCATTGAAAGTGCCCAAAAGCCCATTAGAATGGCACGGCGAGCAAACTGCGTGATTGCGGCTGGGTTTACCATGATATGTCATATCAGAGTGCTGGAGAAGAGTTGAGGCGTGTGTAATGCATTGCCAATGCAGAAAGCGACAATGGCATTTTCAGCGCCTGAGAAGCGTTTTGAGGCACTAAAACATAGTTTTGGCGTTTTCTCAGGCATGGAACATGATAGAACCAAAATTCCAAAAGCATCTTGTGGCACTTGGGCCTCCATTGTTGCACGGCAAAAATGGTCCAGTTATCTTTTATAGTTTTTCCACAAAACGTGTTTTGAACTTTCTGAGCGCTATAGCTTTTTCCCATTGAAAGTGCCCAAAAGCCCATTAGAATGGCACGGCGAGCAAACTGCGTGATTGCGGCTGGGTTTACCATGATATGTCATATCAGAGTGCTGGAGAACAGTTGAGGCGTGTGTAATGCATTGCCAATGCAGAAAGCGACAATGGCATTTTCAGCGCCTGAGAAGCGTTTTGAGGCACTAAAACATAGTTTTGGCGTTTTCTCAGGCATGGAACATGATAGAACCAAATTCCAAAAGCATCTTGTGGCACTTGGGCCTCCATTGTTGCACGGCAAAAATGGTCCAGTTATCTTTTATAGTTTTTCCACAAAACGTGTTTTGAACTTTCTGAGCGCTATAGCTTTTTCCCATTGAAAGTGCCCAAAAGCCCATTAGAATGGCACGGCGAGCAAACTGCGTGATTGCGGCTGGGTTTACCATGATATGTCATATCAGAGTGCTGGAGAAGAGTTGAGGCGTGTGTAATGCATTGCCAATGCAGAAAGCGACAATGGCATTTTCAGCGCCTGAGAAGCGTTTTGAGGCACTAAAACATAGTTTTGGCGTTTTCTCAGGCATGGAACATGATAGAACCAAAATTCCAAAAGCATCTTGTGGCACTTGGGCCTCCATTGTTGCACGGCAAAAATGGTCCAGTTATCTTTTATAGTTTTTCCACAAAACGTGTTTTGAACTTTCTGAGCGCTATAGCTTTTTCCCATTGAAAGTGCCCAAAAGCCCATTAGAATGGCACGGCGAGCAAACTGCGTGATTGCGGCTGGGTTTACCATGATATGTCATATCAGAGTGCTGGAGAAGAGTTGAGGCGTGTGTAATGCATTGCCAATGCAGAAAGCGACAATGGCATTTTCAGCGCCTGAGAAGCGTTTTGAGGCACTAAAACATAGTTTTGGCGTTTTCTCAGGCATGGAACATGATAGAACCAAAATTCCAAAAGCATCTTGTGGCACTTGGGCCTCCATTGTTGCACGGCAAAAATGGTCCAGTTATCTTTTATAGTTTTTCCACAAAACGTGTTTTGAACTTTCTGAGCGCTATAGCTTTTTCCCATTGAAAGTGCCCAAAAGCCCATTAGAATGGCACGGCGAGCAAACTGCGTGATTGCGGCTGGGTTTACCATGATATGTCATATCAGAGTGCTGGAGAAGCAGTTGAGGCGTGTGTAATGCATTGCCAATGCAGAAAGCGACAATGGCATTTTCAGCGCCTGAGAAGCGTTTTGAGGCACTAAAACATAGTTTTGGCGTTTTCTCAGGCATGGAACATGATAGAACCAAAATTCCAAAAGCATCTTGTGGCACTTGGGCCTCCATTGTTGCACGGCAAAAATGGTCCAGTTATCTTTTATAGTTTTTCCACAAAACGTGTTTTGAACTTTCTGAGCGCTATAGCTTTTTCCCATTGAAAGTGCCCAAAAGCCCATTAGAATGGCACGGCGAGCAAACTGCGTGATTGCGGCTGGGTTTACCATGATATGTCATATCAGAGTGCTGGAGAAGAGTTGAGGCGTGTGTAATGCATTGCCAATGCAGAAAGCGACAATGGCATTTTCAGCGCCTGAGAAGCGTTTTGAGGCACTAAAACATAGTTTTGGCGTTTTCTCAGGCATGGAACATGATAGAACCAAAATTCCAAAAGCATCTTGTGGCACTTGGGCCTCCATTGTTGCACGGCAAAAATGGTCCAGTTATCTTTTATAGTTTTTCCACAAAACGTGTTTTGAACTTTCTGAGCGCTATAGCTTTTTCCCATTGAAAGTGCCCAAAAGCCCA
>JAIMZQ010000044.1:0-18551 GCA_020698575.1 Bostrychus sinensis
GGGTCAAGTCTGTTTTCTCTCTAGTAATGATTAAAACATTAAAAATATAGACAGATAAGTACATCTGGGGGAATTTGGGGCTGGTTTGATGCATTTCGAGGAAGTTTTGAGCAATTTCAAAATTTGGTCAAATTTGTTCCCAGACGACAGCTCTCTAAAAATGACATTTTGGGTCGAGTCTGTTTTTCTCTGGTACTGATTATAACGTTAAAAATATACACAGATAAGTACATCTGGGGGAATTTGAGGCTGTTTTGATGCATTTCGAGGAAGTTTTGAGCAATTTCAAAATTTGGTCAATTTTGGTTCCAGACTACAGCTACGGACCTGTCGTATAATGCCACTTTGGGTCAAGTCTGTTTTCTCTCTAGTAATGATTAAAACATTAAAAATATAGACAGATAAGTACATCTGGGGGAATTTGGGGCTGGTTTGATGCATTTCGAGGAAGTTTTGAGCAATTTCAAAATTTGGTCAAATTTGTTCCCAGACGACAGCTCTCTAAAAATGACATTTTGGGTCGAGTCTGTTTATCTCTGGTACTGATTATAATGTTAAAAATTTACACAGATAAGTACATCTGGGGGAATTTAGGGCTGTTTTGATGCATTTTAAGGCAGTTTTGAGCACTTTAAAATTTGGTCAAATTTGGTCTTAAACGACAGCTTTTTTTGATGAATTTAAAAGCAGTTTAGAGCACTTTTAAAATTTGGTTAAATTTGCTCCCAGAAGACAGCTGTCTAAAAATAGCATTTTGGGTCAAGTCTGTTTTCTCTCTGGTACTGAAAATGTTTAAAATGTACACAGATAACTACATCTGGGGGTATTTGGAGCTTTTTTTGATGCATTTTAAGGCAGTTTTGAGCACTTTAAAAATTTGGTCAAATTTGGTCTCAAACGACAGCTACGGTCGAAAAATGCCATTTTGGGTCAAGTCTGTTTTGTTTCTCATAAGGATTAAAATGTTAAAAATATACACAGATAAGTACATCTGGGGAATTTGGGGCCGTTTTGATGCATTGCGAGGAAGTTTTGAGCAATTTCAAAATTTGGTCAATTTTGGTTCCAGACTACAGCTACGGACCTGTCGTATAATGCCACTTTGGGTCAAGTCTGTTTTCTCTCTAGTAATGATTAAAACATTAAAAAATATAGACAGATAAGTACATCTGGGGGAATTTGGGGCTGGTTTGATGCATTTCGAGGAAGTTTTGAGCAATTTCAAAATTTGGTCAAATTTGTTTCCAGACAACTCTAAAAATGGCATTTTTGGTCGAGTCTGTTTTTTTCTCTGGTACTGATTATAACGCTGAGGCGTGTGTAATAAATTGCCAATGCAGAAAGCAGCAATGGCATTTCCAGCGCCTGAGAAGCGTTTTGAAGCAGTAAAATATAGTTTTGACGTTTTCTCAGGCATGGAACATGATAGAACCAAAATTCCAAATACATCTTGTGGCACTTGGGCCTCCATTGTTGCACGGCAAAAATGGTCCAGTTATCTTTTATAGCTTTTCCACAAAACGTGTTTTGAACTTTCTGAGCGCTATAGCTTTTTCCCATTGAAAGTGCCCAAAAGCCCATTAGAATGGCACGGCGAGCAAACTGCGTGATTGCGGCTGGGTTTACCATGATATGTCATATCAGAGTGCTGGAGAAGAGTTGAGGCGTGTGTAATGCATTGCCAATGCAGAAAGCGACAATGGCATTTTCAGCGCCTGAGAAGCGTTTTGAGGCACTAAAACATAGTTTTGGCGTTTTCTCAGGCATGGAACATGATAGAACCAAAATTCCAAAAGCATCTTGTGGCACTTGGGCCTCCATTGTTGCACGGCAAAAATGGTCCAGTTATCTTTTATAGTTTTTCCACAAAACGTGTTTTGAACTGAGCACTATAGCTTTTTCCCATTGAAAGTGCCCAAAAGCCCATTAGAATGGCACGGCGAGCAAACTGCGTGATTGCGGCTGGGTTTACCATGATATGTCATATCAGAGTGCTGGAGAAGAGTTGAGGCGTGTGTAATGCATTGCCAATGCAGAAAGCGACAATGGCATTTTCAGCGCCTGAGAAGCGTTTTGAGGCACTAAAACATAGTTTTGGCGTTTTCTCAGGCATGGAACATGATAGAACCAAAATTCCAAAAGCATCTTGTGGCACTTGGGCCTCCATTGTTGCACGGCAAAAATGGTCCAGTTATCTTTTATAGTTTTTCCACAAAACGTGTTTTGAACTTTCTGAGCGCTATAGCTTTTTCCCATTGAAAGTGCCCAAAAGCCCATTAGAATGGCACGGCGAGCAAACTGCGTGATTGCGGCTGGGTTTACCATGATATGTCATATCAGAGTGCTGGAGAACAGTTGAGGCGTGTGTAATGCATTGCCAATGCAGAAAGCGACAATGGCATTTTCAGCGCCTGAGAAGCGTTTTGAGGCACTAAAACATAGTTTTGGCGTTTTCTCAGGCATGGAACATGATAGAACCAAAATTCCAAAAGCATCTTGTGGCACTTGGGCCTCCATTGTTGCACGGCAAAAATGGTCCAGTTATCTTTTATAGTTTTTCCACAAAACGTGTTTTGATTTTTCTGAGCGCTATAGCTTTTTCCCATTGAAAGTGCCCAAAAGGCCATTAGATTGGCACGGCGAGCAAACTGCGTGATTGCGGCTGGGTTTACCATGATATGTCATATCAGAGTGCTGGAGAACAGTTGAGGCGTGTGTAATGCATTGCCAATGCAGAAAGCGACAATGGCATTTTCAGCGCCTGAGAAGCGTTTTGAGGCACTAAAACATAGTTTTGGCGTTTTCTCAGGCATGGAACATGATAGAACCAAAATTCCAAAAGCATCTAGTGGCACTTGGGCCTCCATTGTTGCACGGCAAAAATGGTCCAGTTATCTTTTATAGTTTTTCCACAACACGTGTTTTGAACTTTCTGAGCGCTATAGCTTTTTCCCATTGAAAGTGCCCAAAAGCCCATTAGAATGGCACGGCGAGCAAACTGCGTGATTGCGGCTGGGTTTACCATGATATGTCATATCAGACTGCTGGGGAAGAGTTGAGGCGTGTGTAATGCATTGCCAATGCAGAAAGCGACAATGGCATTTTCAGCGCCTGAGAAGCGTTTTGAGGCACTAAAACATAGTTTTGGCGTTTTCTCAGGCATGGAACATGATAGAACCAAAATTCCAAAAGCATCTTGTGGCACTTGGGCCTCCATTGTTGCACGGCAAAAATGGTCCAGTTATCTTTTATAGTTTTTCCACAAAACGTGTTTTGAACTTTCTGAGCGCTATAGCTTTTTCCCATTGAAAGTGCCCAAAAGCCCATTAGAATGGCACGGCGAGCAAACTGCGTGATTGCGGCTGGGCTTATCATGATATGTCATATCAGAGTGCTGGAGAACAGTTGAGGCGTGTGTAATGCATTGCCAATGCAGAAAGCGACAATGGCATTTTCAGCGCCTGAGAAGCGTTTTGAGGCACTAAAACATAGTTTTGGCGTTTTCTCAGGCATGGAACATGATAGAACCAAAATTCCAAAAGCATCTTGTGGCACTTGGGCCTCCATTGTTGCACGGCAAAAATGGTCCAGTTATCTTTTATAGTTTTTCCACAAAATGTGTTTTGAACTTTCTGAGCGCTATAGCTTTTTCCCATTGAAAGTGCCCAAAAGCCCATTAGAATGGCACGGCGAGCAAACTGCGTGATTGCGGCTGGGCTTATCATGATATGTCATATCAGAGTGCTGGAGAAGAGTTGAGGCGTGTGTAATGCATTTCCAATGCAGAAAGCGACAATGGCATTTTCAGCGCCTGAGAAGCGTTTTGAGGCACTAAAACATAATTTTGGCGTTTTCTCAGGCATGGAACATGATAGAACCAAAATTCCAAAAGCATCTTGTGGCACTTGGGCCTCCATTGTTGCACGGCAAAAATGGTCCAGTTATCTTTTATAGTTTTTCCACAAAACGTGTTTTGAACTTTCTGAGCGCTATAGCTTTTTCCCATTGAAAGTGCCCAAAAGCCCATTAGAATGGCACGGCGAGCAAACTGCGTGATTGCGGCTGGGTTTACCATGATATGTCATATCAGAGTGCTGGAGAACAGTTGAGGCGTGTGTAATGCATTGCCAATGCAGAAAGCGACAATGGCATTTTCAGCGCCTGAGAAGCGTTTTGAGGCACTAAAACATAGTTTTGGCGTTTTCTCAGGCATGGAACATGATAGAACCAAAATTCCAAAAGCATCTAGTGGCACTTGGGCCTCCATTGTTGCACGGCAAAAATGGTCCAGTTATCTTTTATAGTTTTTCCACAACACGTGTTTTGAACTTTCTGAGCGCTATAGCTTTTTCCCATTGAAAGTGCCCAAAAGCCCATTAGAATGGCACGGCGAGCAAACTGCGTGATTGCGGCTGGGTTTACCATGATATGTCATATCAGACTGCTGGGGAGGAGTTGAGGCGTGTGTAATGCATTGCCAATGCAAAAAGCGACAATGGCATTTTCAGCGCCTGAGAAGCGTTTTGAGGCACTAAAACATAGTTTTGGCGTTTTCTCAGGCATGGAACATGATAGAACCAAAATTCCAAAAGCATCTTGTGGCACTTGGGCCTCCATTGTTGCACGGCAAAAATGGTCCAGTTATCTTTTATAGTTTTTCCACAAAACGTGTTTTGAACTTTCTGAGCGCTATAGCTTTTTCCCCTTGAAAGTGCCCAAAAGCCCATTAGAATGGCACGGCGAGCAAACTGCGTGATTGCGGCTGGGCTTATCATGATATGTCATATCAGAGTGCTGGAGAACAGTTGAGGCGTGTGTAATGCATTTCCAATGCAGAAAGCGACAATGGCATTTTCAGCGCCTGAGAAGCGTTTTGAGGCACTAAAACATAGTTTTGGCGTTTTCTCAGGCATGGAACATGATAGAACCAAAATTCCAAAAGCATCTTGTGGCACTTGGGCCTCCATTGTTGCACGGCAAAAATGGTCCAGTTATCTTTTATAGTTTTTCCACAAAACGTGTTTTGAACTTTCTGAGCGCTATAGCTTTTTCCCATTGAAAGTGCCCAAAAGCCCATTAGAATGGCACAGCGAACAAACTGCGTGATTGCGGCTGGGTTTACCATGATATGTCATATCAGAGTGCTGGAGAACAGTTGAGGCGTGTGTAATGCATTGCCAATGCAGAAAGTGACAATGGCATTTTCAGCGCCAGAGAAGCGTTTTGAGGCACTAAAAAATAGTTTTGGCGTTTTCTCAGGCATGGAACATGATAGAACCAAAATTCCAAAAGCATCTTGTGGCACTTGGGCCTCCATTGTTGCACGGCAAAAATGGTCCAGTTATCTTTTATAGTTTTTCCACAAAACGTGTTTTGAACTTTCTGAGCGCTATAGCTTTTTCCCATTGAAAGTGCCAAAAAGCCCATTAGAATGGCACGGCGAGCAAACTGCGTGATTGCGGCTGGGTTTACCATGATATGTCATATCAGAGTGCTGGAGAACAGTTGAGGCGTGTGTAATGCATTTCCAATGCAGAAAGCGACAATGGCATTTTCAGCGCCTGAGAAGCGTTTTGAGGCACTAAAACATAGTTTTGGCGTTTTCTCAGGCATGGAACATGATAGAACCAAAATTCCAAAAGCATCTTGTGGCACTTGGGCCTCCATTGTTGCACGGCAAAAATGGTCCAGTTATCTTTTATAGTTTTTCCACAAAACGTGTTTTGAACTTTCTGAGCGCTATAGCTTTTTCCCATTGAAAGTGCCCAAAAGCCCATTAGAATGGCACGGCGAGCAAACTGCGTGATTGCGGCTGGGCTTATCATGATATGTCATATCAGAGTGCTGGAGAACAGTTGAGGCGTGTGTAATGCATTTCCAATGCAGAAAGCGACAATGGCATTTTCAGCGCCTGAGAAGCGTTTTGAGGCACTAAAACATAGTTTTGGCGTTTTCTCAGGCATGGAACATGATAGAACCAAAA
The DNA here is from genome assembly GCA_020698575.1 of Bostrychus sinensis. Classification (NCBI taxonomy): domain Eukaryota; kingdom Metazoa; phylum Chordata; class Actinopteri; order Gobiiformes; family Eleotridae; genus Bostrychus; species Bostrychus sinensis. The sequence continues at coordinate 5,984 of JAIMZQ010000044.1, forward strand.
TTCCAAAAGCATCTTGTGGCACTTGGGCCTCCATTGTTGCACGGCAAAAATGGTCCAGTTATCTTTTATAGTTTTTCCACAAAACGTGTTTTGAACTTTCTGAGCGCTATAGCTTTTTCCCATTGAAAGTGCCCAAAAGGCCATTAGATTGGCACGGCGAGCAAACTGCGTGATTGCGGCTGGGTTTACCATGATATGTCATATCAGAGTGCTGGAGAACAGTTGAGGCGTGTGTAATGCATTGCCAATGCAGAAAGCGACAATGGCATTTTCAGCGCCTGAGAAGCGTTTTGAGGCACTAAAACATAGTTTTGGCGTTTTCTCAGGCATGGAACATGATAGAACCAAAATTCCAAAAGCATCTTGTGGCACTTGGGCCTCCATTGTTGCACGGCAAAAATGGTCCAGTTATCTTTTATAGTTTTTCCACAAAACGTGTTTTGAACTTTCTGAGCGCTATAGCTTTTTCCCATTGAAAGTGCCCAAAAGCCCATTAGAATGGCACGGCGAGCAAACTGCGTGATTGCGGCTGGGCTTATCATGATATGTCATATCAGAGTGCTGGAGAAGAGTTGAGGCGTGTGTAATGCATTTCCAATGCAGAAAGCGACAATGGCATTTTCAGCGCCTGAGAAGCGTTTTGAGGCACTAAAACATAGTTTTGGCGTTTTCTCAGGCATGGAACATGATAGAACCAAAATTCCAAAAGCATCTTGTGGCACTTGGGCCTCCATTGTTGCACGGCAAAAATGGTCCAGTTATCTTTTATAGTTTTTCCACAAAACGTGTTTTGAACTTTCTGAGCGCTATAGCTTTTTCCCATTGAAAGTGCCCAAAAGCCCATTAGAATGGCACGGCGAGCAAACTGCGTGATTGCGGCTGGGTTTACCATGATATGTCATATCAGAGTGCTGGAGAACAGTTGAGGCGTGTGTAATGCATTGCCAATGCAGAAAGCGACAATGGCATTTTCAGCGCCTGAGAAGCGTTTTGAGGCACTAAAACATAGTTTTGGCGTTTTCTCAGGCATGGAACATGATAGAACCAAAATTCCAAAAGCATCTAGTGGCACTTGGGCCTCCATTGTTGCACGGCAAAAATGGTCCAGTTATCTTTTATAGTTTTTCCACAACACGTGTTTTGAACTTTCTGAGCGCTATAGCTTTTTCCCATTGAAAGTGCCCAAAAGCCCATTAGAATGGCACGGCGAGCAAACTGCGTGATTGCGGCTGGGTTTACCATGATATGTCATATCAGACTGCTGGGGAGGAGTTGAGGCGTGTGTAATGCATTGCCAATGCAAAAAGCGACAATGGCATTTTCAGCGCCTGAGAAGCGTTTTGAGGCACTAAAACATAGTTTTGGCGTTTTCTCAGGCATGGAACATGATAGAACCAAAATTCCAAAAGCATCTAGTGGCACTTGGGCCTCCATTGTTGCACGGCAAAAATGGTCCAGTTATCTTTTATAGTTTTTCCACAACACGTGTTTTGAACTTTCTGAGCGCTATAGCTTTTTCCCATTGAAAGTGCCCAAAAGCCCATTAGAATGGCACGGCGAGCAAACTGCGTGATTGCGGCTGGGCTTATCATGATATGTCATATCAGAGTGCTGGAGAACAGTTGAGGCGTGTGTAATGCATTGCCAATGCAGAAAGCGACAATGGCATTTTCAGCGCCTGAGAAGCGTTTTGAGGCACTAAAACATAGTTTTGGCGTTTTCTCAGGCATGGAACATGATAGAACAAAAATTCCAAAAGCATCTTGTGGCACTTGGGCCTCCATTGTTGCACGGCAAAAATGGTCCAGTTATCTTTTATAGTTTTTCCACAAAACGTGTTTTGAACTTTCTGAGCGCTATAGCTTTTTCCCATTGAAAGTGCCCAAAAGCCCATTAGAATGGCACGGCGAGCAAACTGCGTGATTGCGGCTGGGCTTATCATGATATGTCATATCAGAGTGCTGGAGAAGAGTTGAGGCGTGTGTAATGCATTTCCAATGCAGAAAGCGACAATGGCATTTTCAGCGCCTGAGAAGCGTTTTGAGGCACTAAAACATAGTTTTGGCGTTTTCTCAGGCATGGAACATGATAGAACCAAAATTCCAAAAGCATCTTGTGGCACTTGGGCCTCCATTGTTGCACGGCAAAAATGGTCCAGTTATCTTTTATAGTTTTTCCACAAAACGTGTTTTGAACTTTCTGAGCGCTATAGCTTTTTCCCATTGAAAGTGCCCAAAAGCCCATTAGAATGGCACGGCGAGCAAACTGCGTGATTGCGGCTGGGTTTACCATGATATGTCATATCAGAGTGCTGGAGAACAGTTGAGGCGTGTGTAATGCATTTCCAATGCAGAAAGCGACAATGGCATTTTCAGCGCCTGAGAAGCGTTTTGAGGCACTAAAACATAGTTTTGGCGTTTTCTCAGGCATGGAACATGATAGAACCAAAATTCCAAAAGCATCTTGTGGCACTTGGGCCTCCATTGTTGCACGGCAAAAATGGTCCAGTTATCTTTTATAGTTTTTCCACAAAACGTGTTTTGAACTTTCTGAGCGCTATAGCTTTTTCCCATTGAAAGTGCCCAAAAGCCCATTAGAATGGCACGGCGAGCAAACTGCGTGATTGCGGCTGGGCTTATCATGATATGTCATATCAGAGTGCTGGAGAAGAGTTGAGGCGTGTGTAATGCATTTCCAATGCAGAAAGCGACAATGGCATTTTCAGCGCCTGAGAAGCGTTTTGAGGCACTAAAACATAGTTTTGGCGTTTTCTCAGGCATGGAACATGATAGAACCAAAATTCCAAAAGCATCTTGTGGCACTTGGGCCTCCATTGTTGCACGGCAAAAATGGTCCAGTTATCTTTTATAGTTTTTCCACAAAACGTGTTTTGAACTTTCTGAGCGCTATAGCTTTTTCCCATTGAAAGTGCCCAAAAGCCCATTAGAATGGCACGGCGAGCAAACTGCGTGATTGCGGCTGGGTTTACCATGATATGTCATATCAGAGTGCTGGAGAACAGTTGAGGCGTGTGTAATGCATTGCCAATGCAGAAAGCGACAATGGCATTTTCAGCGCCTGAGAAGCGTTTTGAGGCACTAAAACATAGTTTTGGCGTTTTCTCAGGCATGGAACATGATAGAACCAAAATTCCAAAAGCATCTTGTGGCACTTGGGCCTCCATTGTTGCACGGAAAAAATGGTCCAGTTATCTTTTATAGTTTTTCCACAAAACGTGTTTTGAACTTTCTGAGCGCTATAGCTTTTTCCCATTGAAAGTGCCCAAAAGCCCATTAGAATGGCACGGCGAGCAAACTGCGTGATTGCGGCTGGGTTTACCATGATATGTCATATCAGAGTGCTGGAGAACAGTTGAGGCGTGTGTAATGCATTGCCAATGCAGAAAGCGACAATGGCATTTTCAGCGCCTGAGAAGCGTTTTGAGGCACTGAAACATAGTTTTGGCGTTTTCTCAGGCATGGAACATGATAGAACCAAAATTCCAAAAGCATCTTGTGGCACTTGGGCCTCCATTGTTGCACGGAAAAAATGGTCCAGTTATCTTTTATAGTTTTTCCACAAAACGTGTTTTGAACTTTCTGAGCGCTATAGCTTTTTCCCATTGAAAGTGCCCAAAAGCCCATTAGAATGGCACGGCGAGCAAACTGCGTGATTGCGGCTGGGTTTACCATGATATGTCATATCAGAGTGCTGGAGAACAGTTGAGGCGTGTGTAATGCATTGCCAATGCAGAAAGCGACAATGGCATTTTCAGCGCCTGAGAAGCGTTTTGAGGCACTGAAACATAGTTTTGGCGTTTTCTCAGGCATGGAACATGATAGAACCAAAATTCCAAAAGCATCTTGTGGCACTTGGGCCTCCATTGTTGCACGGCAAAAATGGTCCAGTTATCTTTTATAGTTTTTCCACAAAACGTGTTTTGAACTTTCTGAGCGCTATAGCTTTTTCCCATTGAACGTGCCCAAAAGCCCATTAGAATGGCACGGCGAGCAAACTGCGTGATTGCGGCTGGGTTTACCATGATATGTCATATCAGAGTGCTGGAGAACAGTTGAGGCGTGTGTAATGCATTTCCAATGCAGAAAGCGACAATGGCATTTTCAGCGCCTGAGAAGCGTTTTGAGGCACTAAAACATAGTTTTGGCGTTTTCTCAGGCATGGAACATGATAGAACCAAAATTCCAAAAGCATCTTGTGGCACTTGGGCCTCCATTGTTGCACGGCAAAAATGGTCCAGTTATCTTTTATAGTTTTTCCACAAAACGTGTTTTGAACTTTCTGAGCGCTATAGCTTTTTCCCATTGAAAGTGCCCAAAAGCCCATTAGAATGGCACGGCGAGCAAACTGCGTGATTGCGGCTGGGTTTACCATGATATGTCATATCAGAGTGCTGGAGAACAGTTTAGGCGTGTGTAATGCATTTCAAATGCAGAAAGTGACAATGGCATTTTCAGCGCCTGAGAAGCGTTTTTAAGCACTAAAACATAGTTTTGGCGTTTTCTCAGGCATGGAACATGATAGAACCAAAATTCCAAAAGCATCTTGTGGCACTTGGGCCTCCATTGTTGCACGGCAAAAATGGTCCAGTTATCTTTTATAGTTTTTCCACAAAACGTGTTTTGAACTTTCTGAGCGCTATAGCTTTTTCCCATTGAAAGTGCCAAAAAGCCCGTTAGAATGGCACGGCGAGCAAACTGCGTGATTGCGGCTGGGTTTACCATGATATGTCATATCAGAGTGCTGGAGAACAGTTGAGGCGTGTGTAATGCATTGCCAATGCAGAAAGCGACAATGGCATTTTCAGCGCCTGAGAAGCGTTTTGAGGCACTAAAACATAGTTTTGGCGTTTTCTCAGGCATGGAACATGATAGAACCAAAATTCCAAAAGCATCTTGTGGCACTTGGGCCTCCATTGTTCCACGGCAAAAATGGTCCAGTTATCTTTTATAGTTTTTCCACAAAACGTGTTTTGAACTTTCTGAGCGCTATAGCTTTTTCCCATTGAAAGTGCCCAAAAGTCCATTAGAATGGCACGGCGAGCAAACTGCGTGATTGCGGCTGGGTTTACCATGATATGTCATATCAGAGTGCTGGAGAACAGTTGAGGCGTGTGTAATGCATTTCCAATGCAGAAAGCGACAATGGCATTTTCAGCGCCTGAGAAGCGTTTTGAGGCACTAAAACATAGTTTTGGCGTTTTCTCAGGCATGGAACATGATAGAACCAAAATTCCAAAAGCATCTTGTGGCACTTGGGCCTCCATTGTTGCACGGCAAAAATGGTCCAGTTATCTTTTATAGTTTTTCCACAAAACGTGTTTTGAACTTTCTGAGCGCTATAGCTTTTTCCCATTGAAAGTGCCCAAAAGCCCATTAGAATGGCACGGCGAGCAAACTGCGTGATTGCGGCTGGGTTTACCATGATATGTCATATCAGAGTGCTGGAGAACAGTTGAGGCGTGTGTAATGCATTGCCAATGCAGAAAGCGACAATGGCATTTTCAGCGCCTGAGAAGCGTTTTGAGGCACTAAAACATATTTTTGGCGTTTTCTCAGGCATGGAACATGATAGAACCAAAATTCCAAAAGCATCTTGTGGCACTTGGGCCTCCATTGTTGCACGCTAAAAATGGTCCAGTTATCTTTTATAGATTTTTCCACAAAACGTGTTTTGAAATTTCTGAGCGCTATAGCTTTTTCCCATTGAAAGTGCCCAAAAGCCCATTAGAATGGCACGGCGAGCAAACTGCGTGATTGCGGCTGGGTTTACCATGATATGTCATATCAGAGTGCTGGAGAACAGTTGAGGCGTGTGTAATGCATTGCCAATGCAGAAAGCGACAATGGCATTTTCAGCGCCTGAGAAGCGTTTTGAGGCACTAAAACATAGTTTTGGCGTTTTCTCAGGCATGGAACATGATAGAACCAAAATTCCAAAAGCATCTTGTGGCACTTGGGCCTCCATTGTTGCACGGCAAAAATGGTCCAGTTATCTTTTATAGTTTTTCCACAAAACGTGTTTTGAACTTTCTGAGCGCTATAGCTTTTTCCCATTGAAAGTGCCCAAAAGCCCATTAGAATGGCACGGCGAGCAAACTGCGTGATTGCGGCTGGGTTTACCATGATATGTCATATTAGAGTGCTGGAGAACAGTTGAGGCGTGTGTAATGCATTGCCAATGCAGAAAGCGACAATGGCATTTTCAGCGCCTGAGAAGCGTTTTGAGGCACTAAAACATAGTTTTGGCGTTTTCTCAGGCATGGAACATGATAGAACCAAAATTCCAAAAGCATCTTGTGGCACTTGGGCCTCCATTGTTGCACGGCAAAAATGGTCCAGTTATCTTTTATAGTTTTTTCCACAAAACGTGTTTTGAACTTTCTGAGCGCTATAGCTTTTTCCCATTGAAAGTGCCCAAAAGCCCATTAGAATGGCACGGCGAGCAAACTGCGTGATTGCGGCTGGGCTTATCATGATATGTCATATCAGAGTGCTGGAGAACAGTTGAGGCGTGTGTAATGCATTTCCAATGCAGAAAGCGACAATGGCATTTTCAGCGCCTGAGAAGCGTTTTGAGGCACTAAAACATAGTTTTGGCGTTTTCTCAGGCATGGAACATGATAGAACCAAAATTCCAAAAGCATCTTGTGGCACTTGGGCCTCCATTGTTGCACGGCAAAAATGGTCCAGTTATCTTTTATAGTTTTTTCCACAAAACGTGTTTTGAACTTTCTGAGCGCTATAGCTTTTTCCCATTGAAAGTGCCCAAAAGCCCATTAGAATGGCACGGCGAGCAAACTGCGTGATTGCGGCTGGGTTTACCATGATATGTCATATCAGAGTGCTGGAGAACAGTTGAGGCGTGTGTAATGCATTGCCAATGCAGAAAGCGACAATGGCATTTTCAGCGCCTGAGAAGCGTTTTGAGGCACTAAAACATAGTTTTGGCGTTTTCTCAGGCATGGAACATGATAGAACCAAAATTCCAAAAGCATCTTGTGGCACTTGGGCCTCCATTGTTGCACGGCAAAAATGGTCCAGTTATCTTTTATAGTTTTTCCACAAAACGTGTTTTGAACTTTCTGAGCGCTATAGCTTTTTCCCATTGAAAGTGCCCAAAAGCCCATTAGAATGGCACGGCGAGCAAACTGCGTGATTGCGGCTGGGTTTACCATGATATGTCAATATCAGAGTGCTGGAGAAGAGTTGAGGCGTGTGTAATGCATTTCCAATGCAGAAAGCGACAATGGCATTTTCAGCGCCTGAGAAGCGTTTTGAGGCACTAAAACATAGTTTTGGCGTTTTCTCAGGCATGGAACATGATAGAACCAAAATTCCAAAAGCATCTTGTGGCACTTGGGCCTCCATTGTTGCACGGCAAAAATGGTCCAGTTATCTTTTATAGTTTTTTCCACAAAACGTGTTTTGAACTTTCTGAGCGCTATAGCTTTTTCCCATTGAAAGTGCCAAAAAGCCCATTAGAATGGCACGGCGAGCAAACTGCGTGATTGCGGCTGGGTTTACCATGATATGTCATATCAGAGTGCTGGAGAAGAGTTGAGGCGTGTGTAATGCATTGCCAATGCAGAAAGCGACAATGGCATTTTCAGCGCCTGAGAAGCGTTTTGAGGCACTAAAACATAGTTTTGGCGTTTTCTCAGGCATGGAACATGATAGAACCAAAATTCTAAAAGCATCTTGTGGCACTTGGGCCTCCATTGTTGCACGGCAAAAATGGTCCAGTTATCTTTTATAGTTTTTTCACAAAACGTGTTTTGAACTTTCTGAGCGCTATAGCTTTTTCCCATTGAAAGTGCCCAAAAGCCCATTAGAATGGCACGGCGAGCAAACTGCGTGATTGCGGCTGGGTTTACCATGATATGTCATATCAGAGTGCTGGAGAACAGTTGAGGCGTGTGTAATGCATTTCCAATGCAGAAAGCGACAATGGCATTTTCAGCGCCTGAGAAGCGTTTTGAGGCACTAAAACATAGTTTTGGCGTTTTCTCAGGCATGGAACGTGATAGAACCAAAATTCCAAAAGCATCTTGTGGCACTTGGGCCTCCATTGTTGCACGGCAAAAATGGTCCAGTTATCTTTTATAGTTTTTTCACAAAACGTGTTTTGAACTTTCTGAGCGCTATAGCTTTTTCCCATTGAAAGTGCCCAAAAGCCCATTAGAATGGCACGGCGAGCAAACTGCGTGATTGCGGCTGGGTTTACCATGATATGTCAATATCAGAGTGCTGGAGAACAGTTGAGGCGTGTGTAATGCATTTCCAATGCAGAAAGCGACAATGGCATTTTCAGCGCCTGAGAAGCGTTTTGAGGCACTAAAACATAGTTTTGGCGTTTTCTCAGGCATGGAACAGTGATAGAACCAAAATTCCAAAAGCATCTTGTGGCACTTGGGCCTCCATTGTTGCACGGCAAAAATGGTCCAGTTATCTTTTATAGTTTTTTCACAAAACGTGTTTTGAACTTTCTGAGCGCTATAGCTTTTTCCCATTGAAAGTGCCCAAAAGCCCATTAGAATGGCACGGCGAGCAAACTGCGTGATTGCGGCTGGGTTTACCATGATATGTCAAATCAGAGTGCTGGAGAACAGTTGAGGCGTGTGTAATGCATTTCCAATGCAGAAAGCGACAATGGCATTTTCAGCGCCTGAGAAGCGTTTTGAGGCACTAAAACATAGTTTTGGCGTTTTCTCAGGCATGGAACAGTGATAGAACCAAAATTCCAAAAGCATCTTGTGGCACTTGGGCCTCCATTGTTGCACGGCAAAAATGGTCCAGTTATCTTTTATAGTTTTTTCACAAAACGTGTTTTGAACTTTCTGAGCGCTATAGCTTTTTCCCATTGAAAGTGCCAAAAAGCCCATTAGAATGGCACGGCGAGCAAACTGCGTGATTGCGGCTGGGTTTACCATGATATGTCAAATCAGAGTGCTGGAGAACAGTTGAGGCGTGTGTAATGCATTTCCAATGCAGAAAGCGACAATGGCATTTTCAGCGCCTGAGAAGCGTTTTGAGGCACTAAAACATAGTTTTGGCGTTTTCTCAGGCATGGAACGTGATAGAACCAAAATTCCTAAAAGCATCTTGTGGCACTTGGGCCTCCATTGTTGCACGGCAAAAATGGTCCAGTTATCTTTTATAGTTTTTTCACAAAACGTGTTTTGAACTTTCTGAGCGCTATAGCTTTTTCCCATTGAAAGTGCCAAAAAGCCCATTAGAATGGCACGGCGAGCAAACTGCGTGATTGCGGCTGGGTTTACCATGATATGTCAAATCAGAGTGCTGGAGAACAGTTGAGGCGTGTGTAATGCATTTCCAATGCAGAAAGCGACAATGGCATTTTCAGCGCCTGAGAAGCGTTTTGAGGCACTAAAACATAGTTTTGGCGTTTTCTCAGGCATGGAACGTGATAGAACCAAAATTCCAAAAGCATCTTGTGGCACTTGGGCCTCCATTGTTGCACGGCAAAAATGGTCCAGTTATCTTTTATAGTTTTTTCACAAAACGTGTTTTGAACTTTCTGAGCGCTATAGCTTTTTCCCATTGAAAGTGCCAAAAAGCCCATTAGAATGGCACGGCGAGCAAACTGCGTGATTGCGGCTGGGTTTACCATGATATGTCAAATCAGAGTGCTGGAGAACAGTTGAGGCGTGTGTAATGCATTTCCAATGCAGAAAGCGACAATGGCATTTTCAGCGCCTGAGAAGCGTTTTGAGGCACTAAAACATAGTTTTGGCGTTTTCTCAGGCATGGAACGTGATAGAACCAAAATTCCAAAAGCATCTTGTGGCACTTGGGCCTCCATTGTTGCACGGCAAAAATGGTCCAGTTATCTTTTATAGTTTTTTCACAAAACGTGTTTTGAACTTTCTGAGCGCTATAGCTTTTTCCCATTGAAAGTGCCAAAAAGCCCATTAGAATGGCACGGCGAGCAAACTGCGTGATTGCGGCTGGGTTTACCATGATATGTCAAATCAGAGTGCTGGAGAACAGTTGAGGCGTGTGTAATGCATTTCCAATGCAGAAAGCGACAATGGCATTTTCAGCGCCTGAGAAGCGTTTTGAGGCACTAAAACATAGTTTTGGCGTTTTCTCAGGCATGGAACGTGATAGAACCAAAATTCCAAAAGCATCTTGTGGCACTTGGGCCTCCATTGTTGCACGGCAAAAATGGTCCAGTTATCTTTTATAGTTTTTTCACAAAACGTGTTTTGAACTTTCTGAGCGCTATAGCTTTTTCCCATTGAAAGTGCCAAAAAGCCCATTAGAATGGCACGGCGAGCAAACTGCGTGATTGCGGCTGGGTTTACCATGATATGTCAAATCAGAGTGCTGGAGAACAGTTGAGGCGTGTGTAATGCATTTCCAATGCAGAAAGCGACAATGGCATTTTCAGCGCCTGAGAAGCGTTTTGAGGCACTAAAACATAGTTTTGGCGTTTTCTCAGGCATGGAACGTGATAGAACCAAAATTCCAAAAGCATCTTGTGGCACTTGGGCCTCCATTGTTGCACGGCAAAAATGGTCCAGTTATCTTTTATAGTTTTTTCACAAAACGTGTTTTGAACTTTCTGAGCGCTATAGCTTTTTCCCATTGAAAGTGCCAAAAAGCCCATTAGAATGGCACGGCGAGCAAACTGCGTGATTGCGGCTGGGTTTACCATGATATGTCAAATCAGAGTGCTGGAGAACAGTTGAGGCGTGTGTAATGCATTTCCAATGCAGAAAGCGACAATGGCATTTTCAGCGCCTGAGAAGCGTTTTGAGGCACTAAAACATAGTTTTGGCGTTTTCTCAGGCATGGAACGTGATAGAACCAAAATTCCAAAAGCATCTTGTGGCACTTGGGCCTCCATTGTTGCACGGCAAAAATGGTCCAGTTATCTTTTATAGTTTTTTCACAAAACGTGTTTTGAACTTTCTGAGCGCTATAGCTTTTTCCCATTGAAAGTGCCAAAAAGCCCATTAGAATGGCACGGCGAGCAAACTGCGTGATTGCGGCTGGGTTTACCATGATATGTCAAATCAGAGTGCTGGAGAACAGTTGAGGCGTGTGTAATGCATTTCCAATGCAGAAAGCGACAATGGCATTTTCAGCGCCTGAGAAGCGTTTTGAGGCACTAAAACATAGTTTTGGCGTTTTCTCAGGCATGGAACGTGATAGAACCAAAATTCCAAAAGCATCTTGTGGCACTTGGGCCTCCATTGTTGCACGGCAAAAATGGTCCAGTTATCTTTTATAGTTTTTTCACAAAACGTGTTTTGAACTTTCTGAGCGCTATAGCTTTTTCCCATTGAAAGTGCCAAAAAGCCCATTAGAATGGCACGGCGAGCAAACTGCGTGATTGCGGCTGGGTTTACCATGATATGTCAAATCAGAGTGCTGGAGAACAGTTGAGGCGTGTGTAATGCATTTCCAATGCAGAAAGCGACAATGGCATTTTCAGCGCCTGAGAAGCGTTTTGAGGCACTAAAACATAGTTTTGGCGTTTTCTCAGGCATGGAACGTGATAGAACCAAAATTCCAAAAGCATCTTGTGGCACTTGGGCCTCCATTGTTGCACGGCAAAAATGGTCCAGTTATCTTTTATAGTTTTTTCACAAAACGTGTTTTGAACTTTCTGAGCGCTATAGCTTTTTCCCATTGAAAGTGCCAAAAAGCCCATTAGAATGGCACGGCGAGCAAACTGCGTGATTGCGGCTGGGTTTACCATGATATGTCAAATCAGAGTGCTGGAGAACAGTTGAGGCGTGTGTAATGCATTTCCAATGCAGAAAGCGACAATGGCATTTTCAGCGCCTGAGAAGCGTTTTGAGGCACTAAAACATAGTTTTGGCGTTTTCTCAGGCATGGAACGTGATAGAACCAAAATTCCAAAAGCATCTTGTGGCACTTGGGCCTCCATTGTTGCACGGCAAAAATGGTCCAGTTATCTTTTATAGTTTTTTCACAAAACGTGTTTTGAACTTTCTGAGCGCTATAGCTTTTTCCCATTGAAAGTGCCAAAAAGCCCATTAGAATGGCACGGCGAGCAAACTGCGTGATTGCGGCTGGGTTTACCATGATATGTCAAATCAGAGTGCTGGAGAACAGTTGAGGCGTGTGTAATGCATTTCCAATGCAGAAAGCGACAATGGCATTTTCAGCGCCTGAGAAGCGTTTTGAGGCACTAAAACATAGTTTTGGCGTTTTCTCAGGCATGGAACGTGATAGAACCAAAATTCCAAAAGCATCTTGTGGCACTTGGGCCTCCATTGTTGCACGGCAAAAATGGTCCAGTTATCTTTTATAGTTTTTTCACAAAACGTGTTTTGAACTTTCTGAGCGCTATAGCTTTTTCCCATTGAAAGTGCCAAAAAGCCCATTAGAATGGCACGGCGAGCAAACTGCGTGATTGCGGCTGGGTTTACCATGATATGTCAAATCAGAGTGCTGGAGAACAGTTGAGGCGTGTGTAATGCATTTCCAATGCAGAAAGCGACAATGGCATTTTCAGCGCCTGAGAAGCGTTTTGAGGCACTAAAACATAG
>JAIMZQ010000045.1:0-18001 GCA_020698575.1 Bostrychus sinensis
CCGGTTCCGGGACCAGAGAGAGGTTCTGCGGTCCCGGTTCCGGGACCAGAGAGAGGTTCTGCGGTCCCGGTTCCGGGACCAGAGAGAGGTTCTGCGGTGCGGTCCTGGTTCCGGTCTGACCCGTGTGTTTCTGCAGGTCCCTGTGGTCCGGTTCTGACCCGGTCCTGACCCGGCCCTGACCCGGTTTTGACCCGGTCCCGTCAGGATGTCTGCGGAGGAGCGGCTGCGCCTCCTCCAGGCCCTGCTCTCGGCCCCGGAGCCCGAGTCCGGGGCCGACGTCCTGGGAGTGGAGACGCTGCTGGACCTCCTGCTGTGCTTCTGCTCCGAGTGCAGCCAGACTCCGCTCAAACGAGAGAAACACGTCCAGGACTTCCTCGAGTCCGGTAAGAACTCCCTCTGACCCTATCCACCAATCACCTGCTCCCTCTGACCCTATCCACCAATCACCTGCTCCCTCTGACCCTATCCACCAATCACCTGCTCCCTCTGCATCCTCTTCTCTCACACAGACCAACTTCACTACATCCACAAACCTCCTCTCTGGTCTTGCTCTAGGCCTCCAGCTTTAATCTCTCTGTCCCCTCTCTGTCCCTCCTTTGTCCCCTCTCTGTCCCCTCTCTGTCCCTTCTCTGTCCCTCCTTTGTCCCCTCTCTGTCCCTCCTCTGTCCCTCCTTTGTCCCCTCTCTGTCCCCTTTCTGTCTCTTCTCTGTCCCTCCTTTGTCCCCTCTCTGTCCCTCCTCTGTCCCTCCTCTGTCCCCTCTCTGTCCCTCCTCTGTCCCCTCTCTGTCCCCTCTCTGTCCCTCCTCTGTCCCCTCTCTGTCCCTCCTCTGTCCCTCCTCTGTCCCCTCTCTGTCCCCTCTCTGTCCCTCCTCTGTCCCTCCTCTGTCCCCTCTCTGTCCCCTCTCTGTCCCTCCTCTGTCCCTCCTCTGTCCCCTCTCTGTCCCTCCTCTGTCCCTCCTCTGTCCCCTCTCTGTCCCTCCTCTGTCCCCTCTCTGTCCCTCCTCTGTCCCTCCTCTGTCCCCTCTCTGTCCCCTCTCTGTCCCTCCTCTGTCCCTCCTCTGTCCCTCCTCTGCTCCTCCTCTGCTCGTGGTTGCTCCTCCTCTGGAATCATTCATGTCAGATTTTCTAATAAAAACAAATTAAATACGACATAATTTTAAAATGTTTTTGGAGCTTGTCTCTGACAGATCGTCTGGCTCCAGTTTTTTCACAGACAAACTGAGTCAGACTCAGACTTTAATCATATTTAAATACATGTGTAATAACAGTAAACCTCTGTATTTAAATACATGTGTAATAACAGTAATCCTCTGTATTTAAATACATGTGTAATAACAGTAATCCTCTGTATTTAAATACATGTGTAATAACGGTAATCCTCTGTATTTAAATACATGTGTAATAACGGTAATCCTCTATTTAAATACATGTGTAATAACGGTAATCCTCTATTTAAATACATGTGTAATAACAGTAAACCTCTGTATTTAAATACATGTGTAATAACAGTAATCCTCTGTATTTAAATACATGTGTAATAACAGTAATCCTCTGTATTTAAATACATGTGTAATAACGGTAATCCTCTGTATTTAAATACATGTGTAATAACGGTAATCCTCTATTTAAATACATGTGTAATAACGGTAATCCTCTATTTAAATACATGTGTAATAACAGTAAACCTCTGTATTTAAATACATGTGTAATAACAGTAATCCTCTGTATTTAAATACATGTGTAATAACGGTAATCCTCTGTATTTAAATACATGTGTAATAACGGTAATCCTCTGTATTTAAATACATGTGTAATAACGGTAATCCTCTATTTAAATACATGTGTAATAACGGTAATCCTCTATTTAAATACATGTGTAATAACAGTAAACCTCTGTATTTAAATACATGTGTAATAACGGTAATCCTCTGTATTTAAATACATGTGTAATAACGGTAATCCTCTGTATTTAAATACATGTGTAATAACGGTAATCCTCTGTATTTAAATACATGTGTAATAACGGTAATCCTCTGTATTTAAATACATGTGTAATAACGGTAATCCTCTGTATTTAAATACATGTGTAATAACGGTAATCCTCTGTATTTAAATACATGTGTAATAACGGTAATCCTCTGTATTTAAATACATGTGTAATAACGGTAATCCTCTGTATTTAAATACATGTGTAATAACGGTAATCCTCTGTATTTAAATACATGTGTAATAACGGTAATCCTCTGTATTTAAATACATGTGTAATAACGGTAATCCTCTGTATTTAAATACATGTGTAATAACGGTAAACCTCTGTATTTAAATACATGTGTAATAACGGTAATCCTCTGTATTTAAATACATGTGTAATAACGGTAATCCTCTGTATTTGAATACATGTGTAATAACGGTAATCCTCTGTATTTGAATACATGTGTAATAACGGTAATCCTCTGTATTTAAATACATGTGTAATAACGGTAATCCTCTGTATTTAAATACATGTGTAATAACGGTAATCCTCTGTATTTAAATACATGTGTAATAACAGTAATCCTCTGTATTTGAATACATGTGTAATAACGGTAATCCTCTGTATTTAAATACATGTGTAATAACGGTAATCCTCTGTATTTAAATACATGTGTAATAACGGTAATCCTCTGTATTTAAATACATGTGTAATAACGGTAATCCTCTGTATTTAAATACGTGTAATAACGGTAATCCTCTGTATTTAAATACGTGTAATAACGGTAATCCTCTGTATTTAAATACATGTGTAATAACGGTAATCCTCTGTATTTAAATACATGTGTAATAACGGTAATCCTCTGTATTTAAATACATGTGTAATAACGGTAATCCTCTGTATTTAAATACATGTGTAATAACGGTAATCCTCTGTATTTAAATACATGTGTAATAACGGTAAACCTCTGTATTTAAACACATCTGTAATAACGGTAAACCTCTGTATTTAAACACATCTGTAATAACGGTAAACCTCTGTATTTAAACACATCTGTAATAACGGTAAACCTCTGTATTTAAACACATCTGTAATAACGGTAAACCTCTGTATTTAAACACATCTGTAATAACGGTAAACCTCTGTATTTAAACACATCTGTAATAACGGTAAACCTCTGTATTTAAACACATCTGTAATAACGGTAAACCTCTGTATTTAAACACATCTGTAATAACGGTAAACCTCTGTATTTAAACACATCTGTAATAACGGTAAACCTCTGTATTTAAATACATGTGTAATAACGGTAAACCTCTGTATTTTTACAGTTCGTCCGTTCACAAACAAAGTGAGAGAGCTGCGTTTACATCGAGACGACTTCGAGATCCTCAAAGTAATCGGCCGAGGAGCCTTCGGAGAGGTGGGTCTTAGTCCTGGTCCAGGTCCTGGTTTAGATTCAAAGCTTTAGTCCTGACATGGTCCTGTTCTAGAGGTGGGTCTCAGGCCGTGTTCACATTCGCCGTGTTTGGTTTGCTTCAGTCTAACCCTGGTGCCCTTCCTGGGACAGAGTCCACTTCATCTGAGCAACTCTGAACTCAGGAGCCACCAAACAGAACTCTGGTCCTCCTGAGATCAGAGGTCTCAGTGTGGTGCGCTTTGAGTCCCGGTCTGGTCCCGGTCTGGTCCCGGTCTGGTCCCGGTCTGGTCCCGGTCTGGTCCCGGTCTGGTCCCGGTCTGGTCCCGGTCTGGTCCCGGTCTGGTCCCGGTCTGGTTCTGGTCTGGTTCTGGTGAAGTGCGAACATAATGTGGACCAAACTAAGGACAAACGCCAGGGAGAGGGCTACAGCTCTGTTTACCAAGGGCAGAAAAACACAAGCATCTAACGTGACTAAAAAACAAATGTACAGTAAATAAATGTATTTAAATGTTGCTAACGTTTGCAAACAAATGTAAAACTCTGCTGAAACAACACAGAGTTCATTTTAATCACAGAGAGGCCACAGATCCTGCTCTAAACCTAACACTGCAGTAAACATTAATGAAAGTATGATATTATTGGATATATTCAGCTGAGGAGGCGGAGCTCTGACCAATACATGAGCAGGATTTCTTCTTCTCCAGTTTCTCTCAGTAAATACTGACGCACTGCCCCCTACAGGCCAGGTTTGTTACTGCTCCCTCAGTCAGTTCAGACCAATGACATCATCCACACAGGTGACCAATGACATCATCCACACAGGTGACCAATGACGTCATCCACACAGGCGACCAATGACGTCATCCACACAGGCGACCAATGACGTCATCCACACAGGCGACCAATGACGTCATCCACACAGGCGACCAATGACGTCATCCACACAGGCGACCAATGACGTCATCCACACAGGCGACCAATGACGTCATCCACACAGGAGACCAATGACGTCATCCACACAGGAGACCAATGACGTCATCCACACAGGCGACCAATGACGTCATCCACACAGGCGACCAATGACGTCATCCACACAGGCGACCAATGACGTCATCCACACAGGCGACCAATGACGTCATCCACACAGGCGACCAATGACGTCATCCACACAGGAGACCAATGACGTCATCCACACAGGCGACCAATGACGTCATCCACACAGGCGACCAATGACGTCATCCACACAGGCGACCAATGACGTCATCCACACAGGCGACCAATGACGTCATCCACACAGGCGACCAATGACGTCATCCACTCAGGCGACCAATGACGTCATCCACACAGGCGACCAATGACGTCATCCACACAGGAGACCAATGACGTCATCCACACAGGCGACCAATGACGTCATCCACACAGGCGACCAATGACATCATCCACACAGGCGACCAATGTCCTGTTTCCTGTTTTTCACAGTTCAGGTTTAGTTTTGGTGGAACCTCTTGTTCCAGATCCTGGTTAATGTTCCGTTAATGTTCGGTTAATGTTCCGTTAATGTTCCATTAATGTTCCGTTAATGTTCTGTTAAATCCAGCTCAGACCCAGTTTGTTCGTCGTTGGTTTGTTGGTGAGCGTCTGAGCCTCAGTCCTTCAGGTTCACAACAAAAGGTTTACACAAAAGATCCCTGAACTTTATTTGTTTATAAATTAAACAAACCCAGCTCTTCTCTGATTGGCCGTGGCGCTGACAGCTGTGGTGACATCACGAGCAGAGGATTGTGGGAAATGCAGTCAGTCCACTCTCGTGTTTATGTGAAGAGTTTAACCCTGAGTCATCCATGAGTCACAGCTGCGACACCTCATACCTCTCTCAGGTGTGTCGGACACGCCCACAGAGGAGCACCTGTCCCTGTGCGAGCACAGAGGACACCTGTCCCTGTGCGAGGACAGAGGACACCTGTCTCTGTGGGAGGACAGAGGGACACCTGTCCCTGCGCGAGGACAGAGGACACCTGTCTCTGTGGGAGGACAGAGGGACACCTGTCCCTGCGCGAGGACAGAGGGACACCTGTCCCTGCGCGAGGACAGAGGACACCTGTCTCTGCGCGAGGACAGAGGACACCTGTCCCTGCGCGAGGACAGAGGACACCTGTCCCTGCGCGAGGACAGAGGACACCTGTCCCTGCGCGAGGACAGAGGGACACCTGTCCCTGCGCGAGGACAGAGGGACACCTGTCTCTGCGCGAGGACAGAGGACACCTGTCTCTGCGCGAGGACAGAGGACACCTGTCTCTGCGCGAGGACAGAGGACACCTGTCTCTGCGCGAGGACAGAGGACACCTGTCTCTGCGCGAGGACAGAGGACACCTGTCTCTGCGCGAGGACAGAGGACACCTGTCTCTGCGCGAGGACAGAGGACACCTGTCTCTGCGCGAGGACAGAGGACACCTGTCTCTGCGCGAGGACAGAGGACACCTGTCTCTGCGCGAGGACAGAGGACACCTGTCTCTGCGCGAGGACAGAGGACACCTGTCCCTGTGCGAAAAAAAAAATTCTTCTACACAAAAAAATATGAATCTGTAAAAGTTCAGAAAATACAGCTCCAACACAGTTTGGGTCATATCTGATGTCTCCTCTCTCCTTGTCTCCTGTCTCCTTATCTCCTGTCTCCTTGTCTCCTGTGTCCTTATCTCCTGTGTCCTTGTCTCCTGTCTCCTTGTCTCCTGTGTCCTTACCTCCTGTCTCCTTGTCTCCTGTGTCCTTATCTCCTGTGTCCTTACCTCCTGTGTCCTTGTCTCCTGTGTCCTTACCTCTTGTGTCCTTATCTCCTGTCTCCTTGTCTCCTGTGTCCTTATCTCCTGTGTCCTTGTCTCCTGTGTCCTTACCTCCTATGTCCTTGTCTCCTGTGTCCTTACCTCCTGTGTCCTTGTCTCCTGTCTCCTTGTCTCCTGTGTCCTTGTCTCCTGTGTCCTTACCTCCTGTGTCCTTGTCTCCTGTGTCCTTGTCTCCTGTGTCCTTATCTCCTGTGTCCTTGTCTCCTGTGTCCTTGTCTCCTGTGTCCTTGTCTCCTGTGTCCTTGTCTCCTGTGTCCTTGTCTCCTGTGTCCTTAACTCCTGTGTCCTTATCTCCTGTGTCCTTACCTCCTGTGTCCTTGTCTCCTGTGTCCTTGTCTCCTGTGTCCTTGTCTCCTGTGTCCTTACCTCCTGTGTCCTTGTCTCCTGTGTCCTTGTCTCCTGTGTCCTTACCTCCTGTGTCCTTGTCTCCTGTGTCCTTGTCTCCTGTGTCCTTGTCTCCTGTGTCCTTGTCTCCTGTGTCCTTACCTCCTGTGTCCTTGTCTCCTGTGTCCTTGTCTCCTGTGTCCTTGTCTCCTGTGTCCTTGTCTCCTGTGTCCTTGTCTCCTGTGTCCTTGTCTCCTGTGTCCTTGTCTCCTGTGTCCTTACCTCCTGTGTCCTTGTCTCCTGTGTCCTTGTCTCCTGTGTCCTTACCTCCTGTGTCCTTACCTCCTGTGTCCTTGTCTCCTGTGTCCTTACCTCCTGTGTCCTTGTCTCCTGTGTCCTTACCTCCTGTGTCCTTACCTCCTGTGTCCTTGTCTCCTGTGTCCTTACCTCCTGTGTCCTTGTCTCCTGTGTCCTTACCTCCTGTGTCCTTGTCTCCTGTGTCCTTACCTCCTATGTCCTTGTCTCCTGTGTCCTTACCTCCTGTGTCCTTGTCTCCTGTGTCCTTGTCTCCTGTGTCCTTACCTCCTGTGTCCTTGTCTCCTGTGTCCTTACCTCCTGTGTCCTTGTCTCCTGTGTCCTTACCTCCTGTGTCCTTGTCTCCTGCGTCCTTGTCTCCTGTGTCCTTACCTCCTGTGTCCTTGTCTCCTGTGTCCTTGTCTCCTGTGTCCTTGTCTCCTGTGTCCTTGTCTCCTGTGTCCTTGTCTCCTGTGTCCTTACCTCCTGTGTCCTTACCTCCTGTGTCCTTACCTCCTGTGTCCTTGTCTCCTGTGTCCTTACCTCCTGTGTCCTTGTCTCCTGTGTCCTTACCTCCTGTGTCCTTACCTCCTGTGTCCATACCTCCTGTGTCCTTGTCTCCTGTGTCCTTGTCTCCTGTGTCCTTGTCTCTTGTGTCCTTGTCTCCTGTGTCCTTGTCTCCTGTGTCCTTACCTCCTGTGTCCTTGTCTCCTCAGGTGGCGGTGGTGAAACTGAAGAACACAGAGCGAGTGTTTGCCATGAAAATTCTCAACAAATGGGAGATGTTAAAGAGAGCTGAGGTAAAAACAGCACTTTACTGCGGTTCTACTGCGATTCTACTGCGATTCTACTGCGGTTCTACTGCGGTTCTACTGTGATTCTACTGCGATTCTACTGCGGTCCTACTGCGGTTCTACTGTGATTCTACTGCGGTTCTACTGCGGTCCTACTGCGGTTCTACTGCAATTCTACTGCGGTTCTACTGCGGTTCTACTGCGGTTCTACTGCGGTCCTACTGCGGTCCTACTGCGGTTCTACTGCGGTTCTACTGCGGTCCTATTGCGGTTCTACTGCGGTCCTACTGCGATTCTACTGCGGTCCTACTGCGGTTCTACTGCGGTCCTATTGCGGTCCTACTGCAGTCCTACTGCGGTTCTACTGCGGTTCTACCGCGGTTCTACCGCGGTCCTATTGCAGTCCTACTGCGGTCCTACTGCGGTCCTACTGCGGTCCTATTGCGGTTCTACTGCGGTCCTACTGCGGTCCTACTGCGGTCCTACTGCGATTCTACTGCGATTCTACTGCGGTCCTACTGCGGTTCTACTGCGGTTCTACTGCGGTTCTACTGCGGTCCTACTGCGGTTCTACGGCGGTTCTACTGCGATTCTACTGCGGTCCTACTGCGATTCTACTGCGGTTCTACTGCGGTTCTACTGCGGTTCTACTGTAGTCTGCTGTACTTTATTGCGCCGCTGTAAATGTATCTCAGCTGTAGCTCGGCTGTATCTCGTCTGTAGCTCGGCTGTATCTCGTCTGTAGCTCGGCTGTAACTCTGCTGTAGCTCGGCTGTAGCTCGGCTGTATCTCGTCTGTAGCTCGGCTGTGGCTCGGCTGTATCTCGGCTGCAGCTCGGCTGCAGCTCGGCTGTATCTCGGCTGCATCTCGGCTGTAGCTCGGCTGTATCTCGGCTGTAGCTCGGCTGCAGCTCGGCTGTATCTCGGCTGTAGCTCGGCTGTATCTCTGCTGTATCTCGGCTGTAGCTCGGCTGTATCGCGGCTGTAGCTCGGCTGTAACTAGGCTGTAGCTCGGCTGTAGCTCGGCTGCAGCTCGGCTGCAGCTCGGCTGCAACTCGTCTGTATCTCGGCTGTAGCTCGGCTGTAGCTCGGCTGTAGCTCGGCTGTAGCTCGACTGTAGCTAGGCTGTAGCTCGGCTGTATCTCGGCTGTAGCTCGGCTGTAGCTCGGCTGTAGCTCGTCTGTAGCTCGGCTGTAGCTAGGTTGTAGCTCGGCTGTAGCTAGGCTGAAGCTTGGCTGTAGCTCGGCTGTAGCTAGGTTGTAGCTCGGCTGTATCTCGGCTGTAGCTCGGCTGTAGCTCGGCTGTAACTAGGCTGTAACTCGGCTGTAGCTCGGCTGTAGCTCGGCTGTAGCTAGGTTGTATAATGTGTGAATAACATGTTTCATGGTATGTTGTATTCACAGACGGCGTGTTTCAAAGAGGAGAGGGATGTTCTGGTGAAGGGAGACTCTCAGTGGATCACGACTCTGCACTACGCCTTTCAGGACGACAACTACCTGGTACTGCAGTACACAAATACTTCCAGTATACAAGTACTACACAGGTGAATACAGGTGAGGCACAGTCTCACCTGTGTCTCACCTGTGTCTCACCTGTGCAGTACCTGGTGATGGATTACTACGTGGGTGGAGACCTTCTGACTCTTCTGAGTAAGTTCGAGGATCGTCTTCCTGAAGAAATGGCCAAGTTCTACGTCGCAGAGATGGTTCTGGCCATCCACTCCATCCACCAGCAGCACTACGTCCACAGGTGAGTCAGGCCCCGCCCACAGGTGAGTCAGGCCCCTCCCACAGGTGAGTCAGGCCCCGCCCACAGGTGAGTCAGGCCCCTCCCACAGGTGAGTCAGGCCCCTCCCACAGGTGAGTCAGGCCCCGCCCACAGGTGAGTCAGGCCCCGCCCACAGGTGAGTCAGGCCCCGCCCACAGGTGAGTCAGGCCCCTCCCACAGGTGAGTCAGGCCCCGCCCACAGGTGAGTCAGGCCCCTCCCACAGGTGAGTCAGGCCCCGCACACAGGTGAGTCAGGCCCCTCCCACAGGTGAGTCAGGCCCCTCCCACAGGTGAGTCAGGCCCCGCACACAGGTGAACTATGCCCAACAAACCTGAACTTAAGTCTGGGGTAAATACATTGTTCTAAAAGTTCTGGGGTAAATGCACTGTTCTGTGTTACAGAGACATCAAACCAGACAACGTTCTTCTGGACGTGAACGGTCACATCCGGTTGGCAGATTTCGGCTCCTGCCTGCGGATGTTGGACGACGGCACGGTGAGAACCTGCACCCACAGACCAAATACTGATCCAGGACCAGGACCAGGAGCAGACCCATGTCTGAGTGAAGTCTACTCAGGCATCAAACACAACCCTGGTCTGGTCCAGGTCTGGTCCAGGTCTGGTCTTGTTCAGGTCCTGGTTCTAACGTGTTTTGGTGTCTTCAGGTCCAGTCCTCGGTGGCGGTCGGGACCCCGGACTACATCTCCCCTGAGATCCTGCAGGCGATGGAGGCGGGGCGGGGCCGGTACGGTCCCGAGTGCGACTGGTGGTCTCTGGGAGTCTGCGTCTACGAGATGCTCTACGGAGAGACGCCGTTCTACGCCGAGTCGCTGCTCGAGACCTACGGCAAGATCATGAACCACCAGGTGAGTCCAAGGCCGGGTCAGGACCGGGTCTAAACCTGTTCAGATCCCTGTAAACCGGTTCAGATCCCTGTAAACTGGTTCAGATCCCTGTAAACCCTTCTCTCAGATTTAAACTCTTACAGTTTCTGGTCCTGCTGTGGTTTTTGGGCCGGCCCCAGTCCCCAGGCGGTCGGCCCACTTTAGTCTAAATCTGAACTGGGGCAGCAGCCGGTGAGACCGGACCCGGCTCAGGCTCTGATCTGATTCTAGAATCTGGACTTCATCAGCAGAACCACTCAGGTCCTGCTCTAACTCTGGTCTAACCCTGGTCAAACCCTGGTCTAAGCCTGGTCTAACTCTGGTCTAACCCTGGTCTAAGCCTGGTCTAAGCCTGGTCTAACTCTGGTCTAACCCTGGTCTAACCCTGGTCTAAGCCTGGTCTAACTCTGGTCTAACCCTGGTCAAACCCTGGTCTAAGCCTGGTCTAACTCTGGTCTAACCCTGGTCAAACCCTGGTCTAAGCCTGGTCTAACTCAGGTCTAACCCTGGTCTAACTCAGGTCTGACCCTGGTCAAACCCTGGTCTAAGCCTGGTCTAACCCTGGTCTAACCCTGGTCTAAGCCTGGTCTAACTCTGGTCTAACCCTGGTCAAACCCTGGTCTAAGCCTGGTCTAACTCAGGTCTAACCCTGGTCTAACTCAGGTCTGACCCTGGTCAAACCCTGGTCTAAGCCTGGTCTAACTCTGGTCTAACCCTGGTCAAACCCTGGTCAAACCCTGGTCTAAGCCTGGTCTAACTCTGGTCTAACCCTGGTCTAACCCTGGTCTAAGCCTGGTCTAACTCTGGTCTAACCCTGGTCTAACCCTGGTCTAACCCTGGTCTAACTCTGGTCAAACCCTGGTCTAAGCCTGGTCTAACTCAGGTCTAACCCTGGTCTAACTCAGGTCTGACCCTGGTCAAACCCTGGTCTAAGCCTGGTCTAACTCAGGTCTAACCCTGGTCTAACTCTGGTCTGACCCAGGTCTAACCCAGGTCTAACCCTGGTCTAACCCAGGTCTAACCCAGGTCTAACCCTGGTCTAACCCTGGTCTAACTCTGGTCTAACTCTGGTCTAACCCTGGTCTAACTTTGGTCTAACTCTGGTCTAACTCAGGTCAAACCCTGGTCTAACCCTGGTCTAACTCTGGTCTAACCCTGGTCTAACCCTGGTCTAACCCTGGTCTAACCCTGGTCTAACTCAGGTCTAACTCTGGTCTAACCCTGGTCTAACTCTGGTCTAACCCTGGTCTAACCCTGGTCTAACTCTGGTCTAACCCTGGTCTAACTCTGGTCTAACCCTGGTCTAACCCTGGTCTAACCCTGGTCTAACCCTGGTCTAACTCAGGTCTAACCCAGGTCTAACTCAGGTCTAACCCTGGTCTAACTCTGGTCTAACCCTGGTCTAACTCAGGTCAAACCCTGGTCTAAGCCTGGTCTAACTCAGGTCTAACTCAGGTCTAACTCAGGTCTAACCCTGGTCTAACTCAGGTCTAACTCAGGTCTAACTCTGGTCTAACTCTGGTCTAACTCTGGTCTAACCCTGGTCTAACCCTGGTCTAACTCAGGTCAAACCCTGGTCTAAGCCTGGTCTAACTCAGGTCTAACTCAGGTCTGACCCAGGTCTGACCCTGTTCTAACCCTGGTCTAACTCAGGTCTAACCCTGGTCTAAGCCTGGTCTAACTCAGGTCTAAGCCTGGTCTAACTCAGGTCTAACCCTGGTCTAACTCCGGTCTAAGCTTGGTCTAACTCAGGTCTAACCCTGGTCTAACCCTGGTCAAACCCTGGTCAAACCCTGGTCTAACTCAGGTCTAACCCTGGTCTAACTCTGGTCTAACCCAGGTCTAACCCTGGTCTAACCCAGGTCTAACCCTGGTCTAACCCTGGTCTAACTCTGGTCAAACCCTGGTCTAACTCTGGTCTAACTCTGGTCTAACCCTGGTCTAACTCAGGTCTAACCCTGGTCTAACCCTGGTCTAATCCTGGTCTAACTCTGGTCTAACCCTGGTCTAACTCTGGTCTAACCCTGGTCTAACTCTGGTCTAACTCTGGTCTAACCCTGGTCTAACCCAGGTCTAACTCAGGTCTAACCCTGGTCTAACTCTGGTCTAACCCTGGTCTAACTCAGGTCAAACCCTGGTCTAAGCCTGGTCTAACTCAGGTCTAACTCAGGTCTAACTCAGGTCTAACCCTGGTCTAACTCAGGTCTAACTCAGGTCTAACTCAGGTCTAACTCTGGTCTAACTCTGGTCTAACTCTGGTCTAACCCTGGTCTAACTCAGGTCAAACCCTGGTCTAAGCCTGGTCTAACTCAGGTCTAACTCAGGTCTAACTCAGGTCTGACCCAGGTCTGACCCTGTTCTAACCCTGGTCTAACTCAGGTCTAACCCTGGTCTAAGCCTGGTCTAACTCAGGTCTAAGCCTGGTCTAACTCAGGTCTAAGCCTGGTCTAACTCAGGTCTAACCCGGTCTAAGCCTGGTCTAACTCAGGTCTAACTCAGGTCTAAGCCTGGTCTAACTCAGGTCTAACTCAGGTCTTTCTGGTCCTCTGTCTTCAGGACCGCCTGGTCTTTCCGTCCCACATCACGGACGTCTCAGAGTCGGCCCGAGACCTGATCCAGCGCCTGCTCTGTCCTCGGGAGAACCGGCTCGGATTCAGGGGGATCCAGGACTTTAAGGACCACCCGTTCTTCTCCGGGATCGACTGGGACCAGATCCGGACCACTCCGGCTCCGTACATCCCCGACGTGTCCTCCCCCACAGACACGTCCAACTTCGACGTGGACGAGGACATGCTGAAGAACCCGGTAAGACCAGGACCAGGGCTGGACCAGGACCAGGATTAGACTGGAGCTAAACCAAGAGCGTGGCCCTGATGGGCCCCCTGATGGTCAGAGCGTGGCCCCTGAGGGTCAGAGCGTGGCCCCTGATGGTCAGAGCGTGGCCTTGATGGGCCCCTGAGGGTCAGAGCGTGGCCCTGATGGGCCCCTGATGGTCAGAGCGTGGCCCTGATGGGCCCCTGATGGTCAGGGCCCCTGATGGTCAGAGCGTGGCCCTGATGGGCCCCTGATGGTCAGAGCGTGGCCCTGATGGGCCCCTGATGGTCAGGGCCCCTGAGGGTCAGAGCATGGCCCCTGAGGGTCAGAGCGTGGCCCCTGAGGGTCAGAGCGTGACCCCTGAGGGTCAGAGCGTGGCCCCTGATGACCAACAGTAAAAGAGAGCAGAGGGAGCTCTGTAAAGTTTGTGTTAACACCAACCCAGCACTTCCTGTTCCCTTCAAAATAAAACTTCATCCTTTTCCAGAAACAGAAACAACAGGAGCTGACAGGGGCAGACAGGAGCAGACAGGAGCTGACAGGAGCACACAGGAGCTGACAGGAGCAGACAGGAGCACACAGAGGAGCTGACAGGAGCACACAGGAGCTGACAGGAGCAGACAGGCGCAGACAGGAGCACACAGAGGAGCAGACAGGAGCTGACAGGAGCACACAGAGGAGCAGACAGGAGCTGACAGGAGCACACAGGAGCTGACAGGAGCAGACAGGAGCACACAGAGGAGCTGACAGGAGCACACAGGAGCTGACAGGAGCAGACAGGAGCACACAGAGGAGCAGACAGGAGCAGACAGGAGCTGACAGGAGCACACAGGAGCTGACAGGAGCAGACAGGAGCACACAGAGGAGCTGACAGGAGCACACAGGAGCACACAGAGGAGCTGACAGGAGCAGACAGGATCACACAGAGGAGCTGACAGGAGCACACAGATGAGCAGACAGGAGCTGACAGGAGCACACAGGAGCACACAGAGGAGCACACAGGGGCAGACAGGAGCTGACAGGAGCAGACAGGAGCACACAGAGGAGCTGACGGGCAGACAGGAGCAGACAGGAGCAGACAGGAGCAGACAGGGGCAGACAGGAGCAGACAGGGGCAGACAGGAGCAGACAGGAGCTGACAGGAGCAGACAGGAGCACACAGAGGAGCAGACAGGAGCACACAGAGGAGCAGACAGGAGCTGACAGGAGCACACAGGAGCTGACAGGAGCAGACAGGAGCACACAGAGAAGCTGACAGGAGCAGACAGGAGCACACAGAGGAGCAGACAGGAGCTGAGAGGAGCACACAGGAGCTGACAGGAGCAGACAGGAGCACACAGAGGAGCTGACAGGAGCACACAGGAGCACACAGAGGAGCTGACAGGAGCAGACAGGGGCAGACAGGAGCAGACAGGAGCAGACAGGCGCAGACAGGAGCACACAGAGGAGCAGACAGGAGCACACAGAGGAGCAGACAGGAGCTGACAGGAGCACACAGGAGCTGACAGGAGCAGACAGGAGCACACAGAGGAGCTGACAGGAGCACACAGGAGCTGACAGGAGCAGACAGGAGCACACAGAGGAGCAGACAGGAGCTGACAGGAGCACACAGGAGCTGACAGGAGCAGACAGGAGCACACAGAGGAGCTGACAGGAGCACACAGGAGCACACAGAGGAGCTGACAGGAGCAGACAGGATCACACAGAGGAGCTGACAGGAGCACACAGATGAGCAGACAGGAGCAGACAGGAGCTGACAGGAGCACACAGGAGCACACAGAGGAGCACACAGGGGCAGACAGGAGCTGACAGGAGCAGACAGGAGCACACAGAGGAGCTGACGGGCAGACAGGAGCAGACAGGGGCAGACAGGAGCAGACAGGGGCAGACAGGAGCAGACAGGAGCTGACAGGAGCAGACAGGAGCACACAGAGGAGCTGACAGGAGCACACAGATGAGCTGACAGGAGCTGACAGGAGCACACAGAGGAGCACACAGGGGCAGACAGGAGCACACAGAGGGGCAGACAGGAGCTGACAGGAGCTGACAGGGGCACACAGAGGAGCTGACAGGAGCAGACAGGAGCTGACAGGGGCACACAGGAGCACACAGAGGAGCTGACAGGAGCTGACAGGGGCAGACAGGAGCTGACAGGGGCACACAGAGGAGCAGACAGGAGCACACAGGAGCACACAGAGGAGCTGACAGGAGCTGACAGGGGCACACAGGAGCACACAGAGGAGCTGACAGGAGCACACAGAGGAGCTGACAGGAGCAGACAGGAGCTGACAGGAGCAGACAGGAGCTGACAGGGGCAGACAGGAGCTGACAGGAGCAGACAGGAGCTGACAGGGGCAGACAGGAGCTGACAGGAGCAGACAGGAGCTGATAGGAGCTGACAGGGGCAGACAGGGGCAGACAGGAGCTGACAGGAGCTGACAGGGGCAGACAGGAGCTGACAGGGGCAGACAGGAGCTGACAGGGGCACACAGAGGAGCAGACAGGAGCACACAGGAGCACACAGAGGAGCTGACAGGGGCACACAGGAGCACACAGAGGAGCTGACAGGAGCACACAGAGGAGCTGACAGGAGCAGACAGGAGCTGACAGGAGCAGACAGGAGCTGACAGGGGCAGACAGGAGCTGACAGGGGCAGACAGGAGCTGACAGGAGCAGACAGGAGCTGATAGGAGCTGACAGGGGCAGACAGGGGCAGACAGGAGCTGACAGGAGCTGACAGGGGCAGACAGGAGCTGACAGGGGCAGACAGGAGCTGACAGGGGCACACAGAGGAGGAGACAGGAGCAGACAGGAGCTGACAGGGGCAGACAGGAGCTGACAGGAGCACACAGGAGCACACAGAGGAGCAGACAGGAGGAGACAGGAGCACACAGAGGAGCAGACAGGAGGAGACAGGAGCAGACAGGGGCAGACAGGAGCTGACAGGAGCACACAGGAGCACACAGAGGAGCAGACAGGAGGAGACGGGAGCACACAGAGGAGGAGACAGGAGCTGACAGGGGCAGACAGGAGCTGACAGGAGCAGACAGGAGCACACAGAGAAGCTGACAGGAGCAGACAGGAGCTGACAGGAGCAGACAGGAGCACACAGAGGAGCAGACAGGAGCTGAGAGGAGCACACAGGAGCTGACAGGAGCACACAGAGGAGCTGACAGGAGCACACAGGAGCACACAGAGGAGCTGACAGGAGCACACAGAGGAGCTGACAGGAGCTGACAGGAGCACACAGATGAGCTGACAGGAGCTGACAGGAGCACACAGAGGAGCACACAGGGGCAGACAGGAGCTGACAGGAGCACACAGAGGGGCAGACAGGGGCAGACAGGAGCTGACAGGGGCACACAGAGGAGCAGACAGGAGCTGACAGGGGCACACAGGAGCACACAGAGGAGCTGACAGGAGCAGACAGGAGCTGACAGGAGCACACAGAGGAGCTGACAGGAGCTGACAGGGGCAGACAGGAGCAGACAGGAGCTGACAGGAGCACACAGGAGCTGACAGGAGCAGACAGGAGCTGACAGGGGCACACAGGAGCACACAGAGGAGCTGACAGGAGCTGACAGGGGCAGACAGGAGCTGACAGGGGCACACAGAGGAGCAGACAGGAGCACACAGGAGCACACAGAGGAGCTGACAGGAGCTGACAGGGGCACACAGGAGCACACAGAGGAGCTGACAGGAGCACACAGAGGAGCTGACAGGTGCAGACAGGAGCTGACAGGAGCTGACAGGGGCAGACAGGAGCTGACAGGAGCAGACAGGAGCTGACAGGGGCAGACAGGAGCTGACAGGAGCTGACAGGGGCAGACAGGAGCTGACAGGGGCAGACAGGAGCTGACAGGGGCACACAGAGGAGCAGACAGGAGGAGACAGGAGCAGACAGGAGCTGACAGGGGCAGACAGGAGCTGACAGGAGCACACAGGAGCACACAGAGGAGCAGACAGGAGGAGACGGGAGCACACAGAGGAGCAGACAGGAGGAGACAGGAGCAGACAGGAGCTGACAGGGGCAGACAGGAGCTGACAGGAGCACACAGGAGCACACAGAGGAGCAGACAGGAGGAGACGGGAGCACACAGAGGAGCAGACAGGAGGAGACAGGAGCACACAGAGGAGCTGACAGGAGCACACAGAGGAGCTGACAGGAGCACACAGGAGCACACAGAGGAGCTGACAGGAGCACACAGGAGCTGACAGGAGCTGACAGGAGGAGACGGGCAGTTCCTAAAGTTATTAAAGTTATTATATTTGCTAAAATTACTAAAGTCGCCCAGTATGACCGGAGCAGGAGTTTGGTTTGCATTGCCGGTTGTAAGTCAGACCTGTTCCCAGTGCATGTTGGACTCTGGCAGGGCTGCCCTTTGTCACCGGTTCTGTTCATTATTTTCATGGACAGAATTTCTAGGAGCAGCCAGGGGCCGGAGGAAGTCTGGTTTGGGAACCACAGGATTTCATCTCTGCTTTTTGCACTTTTTGTTGGCTTCATCAAACCAGGACCTCCAGTGTGCACTGGGACGGTTTGCGGCTGGGATGAGAATCAGCTCCTCCAAGTCCGAGGCCATGGTTCTCGACCGGAAAAGGGTGGCTTGCCCTCTCCAGGTTGGAGGAGAGCTCCTGCCTCAGGAGGAGTTTAAGTATCTCGGGGTCTTGTTCACGAGTGAGGGAAGGATGGAGCGTGAGACTGACAGGAGATCGGTGCAGCGTCTGCAGTAATGCGGTCGTTGTATCGGTCTGTTGTGGTGAAGAAGGAGCTGAGCCGAAAGGCGAAGCTCTCGATTTATCGGATCGATCTACGTTCCTACTCTCACCTACGTTCCTCCTCTCACCTATGTTCTTACTCTCACCTATGTTCCCGCTCTCACCTATGTTCCCCC
>JAIMZQ010000046.1:0-15384 GCA_020698575.1 Bostrychus sinensis
CTTTCAATGGGAAAAAGCTATAGCGCTCAGAAAGTTCAAAACACGTTTTGTGGAAAAAACTATAAAAGATAACTGGACCATTTTTGCCGTGCAACAATGGAGGCCCAAGTGCCACAAGATGCTTTTGGAATTTTGGTTCTATCATGTTCCATGCCTGAGAAAACGCCAAAACTATGTTTTAGTGCCTCAAAACGCTTCTCAGGCGCTGAAAATGCCATTGTCGCTTTCTGCATTGGAAATGCATTACACACGCCTCAACTCGTTCTCCAGCACTCTGATATGACATATCATGGTAAACCCAGCCGCAATCACGCAGTTTGCTCGCCGTGCCATTCTAATGGGCTTTTGGGCACTTTCAATGGGAAAAAGCTATAGCGCTCAGAAAGTTCAAAACACGTTTTGTGGAAAAAACTATAAAAGATAACTGGACCATTTTTGCCGTGCAACAATGGAGGCCCAAGTGCCACAAGATGCTTTTGGAATTTTGGTTCTATCATGTTCCATGCCTGAGAAAACGCCAAAACTATGTTTTAGTGCCTCAAAACGCTTCTCAGGCGCTGAAAATGCCATTGTCGCTTTCTGCATTGGAAATGCATTACACACGCCTCAACTGTTCTCCAGCACTCTGATATGACATATCATGGTAAACCCAGCCGCAATCACGCAGTTTGCTCGCCGTGCCATTCTAATGGGCTTTTGGGCACTTTCAATGGGAAAAAGCTATAGCGCTCAGAAAGTTCAAAACACGTTTTGTGAAAAAACTATAAAAGATAACTGGACCATTTTTGCCGTGCAACAATGGAGGCCCAAGTGCCACAAGATGCTTTTGGAATTTTGGTTCTATCATGTTCCATGCCTGAGAAAACGCCAAAACTATGTTTTAGTGCCTCAAAACGCTTCTCAGGCGCTGAAAATGCCATTGTCGCTTTCTGCATTGGAAATGCATTACACACGCCTCAACTGTTCTCCAGCACTCTGATATGACATATCATGGTAAACCCAGCCGCAATCACGCAGTTTGCTCGCCGTGCCATTC
Source organism: Bostrychus sinensis (assembly GCA_020698575.1). Taxonomy (NCBI): domain Eukaryota; kingdom Metazoa; phylum Chordata; class Actinopteri; order Gobiiformes; family Eleotridae; genus Bostrychus; species Bostrychus sinensis. The sequence continues at coordinate 1,037 of JAIMZQ010000046.1, forward strand.
TAATGGGCTTTTGGGCACTTTCAATGGGAAAAAGCTATAGCGCTCAGAAAGTTCAAAACACGTTTTGTGGAAAAAACTATAAAAGATAACTGGACCATTTTTGCCGTGCAACAATGGAGGCCCAAGTGCCACAAGATGCTTTTGGAATTTTGGTTCTATCATGTTCCATGCCTGAGAAAACGCCAAAACTATGTTTTAGTGCCTCAAAACGCTTCTCAGGCGCTGAAAATGCCATTGTCGCTTTCTGCATTGGAAATGCATTACACACGCCTCAACTGTTCTCCAGCACTCTGATTGACATATCATGGTAAACCCAGCCGCAATCACGCAGTTTGCTCGCCGTGCCATTCTAATGGGCTTTTGGGCACTTTCAATGGGAAAAAGCTATAGCGCTCAGAAAGTTCAAAACACGTTTTGTGGAAAAAACTATAAAAGATAACTGGACCATTTTTGCCGTGCAACAATGGAGGCCCAAGTGCCACAAGATGCTTTTGGAATTTTGGTTCTATCATGTTCCATGCCTGAGAAAACGCCAAAACTATGTTTTAGTGCCTCAAAACGCTTCTCAGGCGCTGAAAATGTCATTGTCGCTTTCTGCATTGGAAATGCATTACACACGCCTCAACTCTTTCTCCAGCACTCTGATATGACATATCATGGTAAACCCAGCCGCAATCACGCAGTTTGCTCGCCGTGCCATTCTAATGGGCTTTTGGGCACTTTCAATGGGAAAAAGCTATAGCGCTCAGAAAGTTCAAAACACGTTTTGTGGAAAAAACTATAAAAGATAACTGGACCATTTTTGCCGTGCAACAATGGAGGCCCAAGTGCCACAAGATGCTTTTGGAATTTTGGTTCTATCATGTTCCATGCCTGAGAAAACGCCAAAACTATGTTTTAGTGCCTCAAAACGCTTCTCAGGCGCTGAAAATGCCATTGTCGCTTTCTGCATTGGAAATGCATTACACACGCCTCAACTGTTCTCCAGCACTCTGATATGACATATCATGGTAAACCCAGCCGCAATCACGCAGTTTGCTCGCCGTGCCATTCTAATGGGCTTTTGGGCACTTTCAATGGGAAAAAGCTATAGCGCTCAGAAAGTTCAAAACACGTTTTGTGGAAAAAACTATAAAAGATAACTGGACCATTTTTGCCGTGCAACAATGGAGGCCCAAGTGCCACAAGATGCTTTTGGAATTTTGGTTCTATCATGTTCCATGCCTGAGAAAACGCCAAAACTATGTTTTAGTGCCTCAAAACGCTTCTCAGGCGCTGAAAATGCCATTGTCGCTTTCTGCATTGGAAATGCATTACACACGCCTCAACTCGTTCTCCAGCACTCTGATATGACATATCATGGTAAACCCAGCCGCAATCACGCAGTTTGCTCGCCGTGCCATTCTAATGGGCTTTTGGGCACTTTCAATGGGAAAAAGCTATAGCGCTCAGAAAGTTCAAAACACGTTTTGTGGAAAAAACTATAAAAGATAACTGGACCATTTTTGCCGTGCAACAATGGAGGCCCAAGTGCCACAAGATGCTTTTGGAATTTTGGTTCTATCATGTTCCATGCCTGAGAAAACGCCAAAACTATGTTTTAGTGCCTCAAAACGCTTCTCAGGCGCTGAAAATGCCATTGTCGCTTTCTGCATTGGAAATGCATTACACACGCCTCAACTCGTTCTCCAGCACTCTGATATGACATATCATGGTAAACCCAGCCGCAATCACGCAGTTTGCTCGCCGTGCCATTCTAATGGGCTTTTGGGCACTTTCAATGGGAAAAAGCTATAGCGCTCAGAAAGTTCAAAACACGTTTTGTGGAAAAAACTATAAAAGATAACTGGACCATTTTTGCCGTGCAACAATGGAGGCCCAAGTGCCACAAGATGCTTTTGGAATTTTGGTTCTATCATGTTCCATGCCTGAGAAAACGCCAAAACTATGTTTTAGTGCCTCAAAACGCTTCTCAGGCGCTGAAAATGCCATTGTCGCTTTCTGCATTGGAAATGCATTACACACGCCTCAACTGTTCTCCAGCACTCTGATATGACATATCATGGTAAACCCAGCCGCAATCACGCAGTTTGCTCGCCGTGCCATTCTAATGGGCTTTTGGGCACTTTCAATGGGAAAAAGCTATAGCGCTCAGAAAGTTCAAAACACGTTTTGTGGAAAAAACTATAAAAGATAACTGGACCATTTTTGCCGTGCAACAATGGAGGCCCAAGTGCCACAAGATGCTTTTGGAATTTTGGTTCTATCATGTTCCATGCCTGAGAAAACGCCAAAACTATGTTTTAGTGCCTCAAAACGCTTCTCAGGCGCTGAAAATGTCATTGTCGCTTTCTGCATTGGAAATGCATTACACACGCCTCAACTCTTTCTCAGCACTCTGATATGACATATCATGGTAAACCCAGCCGCAATCACGCAGTTTGCTCGCCGTGCCATTCTAATGGGCTTTTGGGCACTTTCAATGGGAAAAAGCTATAGCGCTCAGAAAGTTCAAAACACGTTTTGTGGAAAAAACTATAAAAGATAACTGGACCATTTTTGCCGTGCAACAATGGAGGCCCAAGTGCCACAAGATGCTTTTGGAATTTTGGTTCTATCATGTTCCATGCCTGAGAAAACGCCAAAACTATGTTTTAGTGCCTCAAAACGCTTCTCAGGCGCTGAAAATGCCATTGTCGCTTTCTGCATTGGAAATGCATTACACACGCCTCAACTGTTCTCCAGCACTCTGATTTGACATATCATGGTAAACCCAGCCGCAATCACGCAGTTTGCTCGCCGTGCCATTCTAATGGGCTTTTGGGCACTTTCAATGGGAAAAAGCTATAGCGCTCAGAAAGTTCAAAACACGTTTTGTGAAAAAACTATAAAAGATAACTGGACCATTTTTGCCGTGCAACAATGGAGGCCCAAGTGCCACAAGATGCTTTTGGAATTTTGGTTCTATCATGTTCCATGCCTGAGAAAACGCCAAAACTATGTTTTAGTGCCTCAAAACGCTTCTCAGGCGCTGAAAATGCCATTGTCGCTTTCTGCATTGGAAATGCATTACACACGCCTCAACTCGTTCTCCAGCACTCTGATATGACATATCATGGTAAACCCAGCCGCAATCACGCAGTTTGCTCGCCGTGCCATTCTAATGGGCTTTTGGGCACTTTCAATGGGAAAAAGCTATAGCGCTCAGAAAGTTCAAAACACGTTTTGTGGAAAAAACTATAAAAGATAACTGGACCATTTTTGCCGTGCAACAATGGAGGCCCAAGTGCCACAAGATGCTTTTGGAATTTTGGTTCTATCATGTTCCATGCCTGAGAAAACGCCAAAACTATGTTTTAGTGCCTCAAAACGCTTCTCAGGCGCTGAAAATGTCATTGTCGCTTTCTGCATTGGAAATGCATTACACACGCCTCAACTCTTTCTCAGCACTCTGATATGACATATCATGGTAAACCCAGCCGCAATCACGCAGTTTGCTCGCCGTGCCATTCTAATGGGCTTTTGGGCACTTTCAATGGGAAAAAGCTATAGCGCTCAGAAAGTTCAAAACACGTTTTGTGGAAAAAACTATAAAAGATAACTGGACCATTTTTGCCGTGCAACAATGGAGGCCCAAGTGCCACAAGATGCTTTTGGAATTTTGGTTCTATCATGTTCCATGCCTGAGAAAACGCCAAAACTATGTTTTAGTGCCTCAAAACGCTTCTCAGGCGCTGAAAATGCCATTGTCGCTTTCTGCATTGGAAATGCATTACACACGCCTCAACTGTTCTCCAGCACTCTGATTGACATATCATGGTAAACCCAGCCGCAATCACGCAGTTTGCTCGCCGTGCCATTCTAATGGGCTTTTGGGCACTTTCAATGGGAAAAAGCTATAGCGCTCAGAAAGTTCAAAACACGTTTTGTGAAAAAACTATAAAAGATAACTGGACCATTTTTGCCGTGCAACAATGGAGGCCCAAGTGCCACAAGATGCTTTTGGAATTTTGGTTCTATCATGTTCCATGCCTGAGAAAACGCCAAAACTATGTTTTAGTGCCTCAAAACGCTTCTCAGGCGCTGAAAATGCCATTGTCGCTTTCTGCATTGGAAATGCATTACACACGCCTCAACTGTTCTCCAGCACTCTGATATGACATATCATGGTAAACCCAGCCGCAATCACGCAGTTTGCTCGCCGTGCCATTCTAATGGGCTTTTGGGCACTTTCAATGGGAAAAAGCTATAGCGCTCAGAAAGTTCAAAACACGTTTTGTGGAAAAAACTATAAAAGATAACTGGACCATTTTTGCCGTGCAACAATGGAGGCCCAAGTGCCACAAGATGCTTTTGGAATTTTGGTTCTATCATGTTCCATGCCTGAGAAAACGCCAAAACTATGTTTTAGTGCCTCAAAACGCTTCTCAGGCGCTGAAAATGTCATTGTCGCTTTCTGCATTGGAAATGCATTACACACGCCTCAACTCTTTCTCAGCACTCTGATATGACATATCATGGTAAACCCAGCCGCAATCACGCAGTTTGCTCGCCGTGCCATTCTAATGGGCTTTTGGGCACTTTCAATGGGAAAAAGCTATAGCGCTCAGAAAGTTCAAAACACGTTTTGTGGAAAAAACTATAAAAGATAACTGGACCATTTTTGCCGTGCAACAATGGAGGCCCAAGTGCCACAAGATGCTTTTGGAATTTTGGTTCTATCATGTTCCATGCCTGAGAAAACGCCAAAACTATGTTTTAGTGCCTCAAAACGCTTCTCAGGCGCTGAAAATGCCATTGTCGCTTTCTGCATTGGAAATGCATTACACACGCCTCAACTGTTCTCCAGCACTCTGATATTGACATATCATGGTAAACCCAGCCGCAATCACGCAGTTTGCTCGCCGTGCCATTCTAATGGGCTTTTGGGCACTTTCAATGGGAAAAAGCTATAGCGCTCAGAAAGTTCAAAACACGTTTTGTGAAAAAACTATAAAAGATAACTGGACCATTTTTGCCGTGCAACAATGGAGGCCCAAGTGCCACAAGATGCTTTTGGAATTTTGGTTCTATCATGTTCCATGCCTGAGAAAACGCCAAAACTATGTTTTAGTGCCTCAAAACGCTTCTCAGGCGCTGAAAATGCCATTGTCGCTTTCTGCATTGGAAATGCATTACACACGCCTCAACTGTTCTCCAGCACTCTGATATGACATATCATGGTAAACCCAGCCGCAATCACGCAGTTTGCTCGCCGTGCCATTCTAATGGGCTTTTGGGCACTTTCAATGGGAAAAAGCTATAGCGCTCAGAAAGTTCAAAACACGTTTTGTGGAAAAACTATAAAAGATAACTGGACCATTTTTGCCGTGCAACAATGGAGGCCCAAGTGCCACAAGATGCTTTTGGAATTTTGGTTCTATCATGTTCCATGCCTGAGAAAACGCCAAAACTATGTTTTAGTGCCTCAAAACGCTTCTCAGGCGCTGAAAATGTCATTGTCGCTTTCTGCATTGGAAATGCATTACACACGCCTCAACTCTTTCTCAGCACTCTGATATGACATATCATGGTAAACCCAGCCGCAATCACGCAGTTTGCTCGCCGTGCCATTCTAATGGGCTTTTGGGCACTTTCAATGGGAAAAAGCTATAGCGCTCAGAAAGTTCAAAACACGTTTTGTGGAAAAAACTATAAAAGATAACTGGACCATTTTTGCCGTGCAACAATGGAGGCCCAAGTGCCACAAGATGCTTTTGGAATTTTGGTTCTATCATGTTCCATGCCTGAGAAAACGCCAAAACTATGTTTTAGTGCCTCAAAACGCTTCTCAGGCGCTGAAAATGCCATTGTCGCTTTCTGCATTGGAAATGCATTACACACGCCTCAACTGTTCTCCAGCACTCTGATTTGACATATCATGGTAAACCCAGCCGCAATCACGCAGTTTGCTCGCCGTGCCATTCTAATGGGCTTTTGGGCACTTTCAATGGGAAAAAGCTATAGCGCTCAGAAAGTTCAAAACACGTTTTGTGAAAAAACTATAAAAGATAACTGGACCATTTTTGCCGTGCAACAATGGAGGCCCAAGTGCCACAAGATGCTTTTGGAATTTTGGTTCTATCATGTTCCATGCCTGAGAAAACGCCAAAACTATGTTTTAGTGCCTCAAAACGCTTCTCAGGCGCTGAAAATGCCATTGTCGCTTTCTGCATTGGAAATGCATTACACACGCCTCAACTGTTCTCCAGCACTCTGATATGACATATCATGGTAAACCCAGCCGCAATCACGCAGTTTGCTCGCCGTGCCATTCTAATGGGCTTTTGGGCACTTTCAATGGGAAAAAGCTATAGCGCTCAGAAAGTTCAAAACACGTTTTGTGAAAAAACTATAAAAGATAACTGGACCATTTTTGCCGTGCAACAATGGAGGCCCAAGTGCCACAAGATGCTTTTGGAATTTTGGTTCTATCATGTTCCATGCCTGAGAAAACGCCAAAACTATGTTTTAGTGCCTCAAAACGCTTCTCAGGCGCTGAAAATGTCATTGTCGCTTTCTGCATTGGAAATGCATTACACACGCCTCAACTCTTTCTCAGCACTCTGATATGACATATCATGGTAAACCCAGCCGCAATCACGCAGTTTGCTCGCCGTGCCATTCTAATGGGCTTTTGGGCACTTTCAATGGGAAAAAGCTATAGCGCTCAGAAAGTTCAAAACACGTTTTGTGGAAAAACTATAAAAGATAACTGGACCATTTTTGCCGTGCAACAATGGAGGCCCAAGTGCCACAAGATGCTTTTGGAATTTTGGTTCTATCATGTTCCATGCCTGAGAAAACGCCAAAACTATGTTTTAGTGCCTCAAAACGCTTCTCAGGCGCTGAAAATGCCATTGTCGCTTTCTGCATTGGAAATGCATTACACACGCCTCAACTGTTCTCCAGCACTCTGATTGACATATCATGGTAAACCCAGCCGCAATCACGCAGTTTGCTCGCCGTGCCATTCTAATGGGCTTTTGGCACTTTCAATGGGAAAAAGCTATAGCGCTCAGAAAGTTCAAAACACGTTTTGTGAAAAAACTATAAAAGATAACTGGACCATTTTTGCCGTGCAACAATGGAGGCCCAAGTGCCACAAGATGCTTTTGGAATTTTGGTTCTATCATGTTCCATGCCTGAGAAAACGCCAAAACTATGTTTTAGTGCCTCAAAACGCTTCTCAGGCGCTGAAAATGCCATTGTCGCTTTCTGCATTGGAAATGCATTACACACGCCTCAACTGTTCTCCAGCACTCTGATATGACATATCATGGTAAACCCAGCCGCAATCACGCAGTTTGCTCGCCGTGCCATTCTAATGGGCTTTTGGGCACTTTCAATGGGAAAAAGCTATAGCGCTCAGAAAGTTCAAAACACGTTTTGTGGAAAAAACTATAAAAGATAACTGGACCATTTTTGCCGTGCAACAATGGAGGCCCAAGTGCCACAAGATGCTTTTGGAATTTTGGTTCTATCATGTTCCATGCCTGAGAAAACGCCAAAACTATGTTTTAGTGCCTCAAAACGCTTCTCAGGCGCTGAAAATGTCATTGTCGCTTTCTGCATTGGAAATGCATTACACACGCCTCAACTCGTTCTCCAGCACTCTGATATGACATATCATGGTAAACCCAGCCGCAATCACGCAGTTTGCTCGCCGTGCCATTCTAATGGGCTTTTGGGCACTTTCAATGGGAAAAAGCTATAGCGCTCAGAAAGTTCAAAACACGTTTTGTGGAAAAAACTATAAAAGATAACTGGACCATTTTTGCCGTGCAACAATGGAGGCCCAAGTGCCACAAGATGCTTTTGGAATTTTGGTTCTATCATGTTCCATGCCTGAGAAAACGCCAAAACTATGTTTTAGTGCCTCAAAACGCTTCTCAGGCGCTGAAAATGCCATTGTCGCTTTCTGCATTGGAAATGCATTACACACGCCTCAACTGTTCTCCAGCACTCTGATATGACATATCATGGTAAACCCAGCCGCAATCACGCAGTTTGCTCGCCGTGCCATTCTAATGGGCTTTTGGGCACTTTCAATGGGAAAAAGCTATAGCGCTCAGAAAGTTCAAAACACGTTTTGTGAAAAAACTATAAAAGATAACTGGACCATTTTTGCCGTGCAACAATGGAGGCCCAAGTGCCACAAGATGCTTTTGGAATTTTGGTTCTATCATGTTCCATGCCTGAGAAAACGCCAAAACTATGTTTTAGTGCCTCAAAACGCTTCTCAGGCGCTGAAAATGTCATTGTCGCTTTCTGCATTGGAAATGCATTACACACGCCTCAACTCTTTCTCAGCACTCTGATATGACATATCATGGTAAACCCAGCCGCAATCACGCAGTTTGCTCGCCGTGCCATTCTAATGGGCTTTTGGGCACTTTCAATGGGAAAAAGCTATAGCGCTCAGAAAGTTCAAAACACGTTTTGTGGAAAAAACTATAAAAGATAACTGGACCATTTTTGCCGTGCAACAATGGAGGCCCAAGTGCCACAAGATGCTTTTGGAATTTTGGTTCTATCATGTTCCATGCCTGAGAAAACGCCAAAACTATGTTTTAGTGCCTCAAAACGCTTCTCAGGCGCTGAAAATGCCATTGTCGCTTTCTGCATTGGAAATGCATTACACACGCCTCAACTGTTCTCCAGCACTCTGATTTGACATATCATGGTAAACCCAGCCGCAATCACGCAGTTTGCTCGCCGTGCCATTCTAATGGGCTTTTGGGCACTTTCAATGGGAAAAAGCTATAGCGCTCAGAAAGTTCAAAACACGTTTTGTGGAAAAAACTATAAAAGATAACTGGACCATTTTTGCCGTGCAACAATGGAGGCCCAAGTGCCACAAGATGCTTTTGGAATTTTGGTTCTATCATGTTCCATGCCTGAGAAAACGCCAAAACTATGTTTTAGTGCCTCAAAACGCTTCTCAGGCGCTGAAAATGCCATTGTCGCTTTCTGCATTGGAAATGCATTACACACGCCTCAACTCTTTCTCAGCACTCTGATATGACATATCATGGTAAACCCAGCCGCAATCACGCAGTTTGCTCGCCGTGCCATTCTAATGGGCTTTTGGGCACTTTCAATGGGAAAAAGCTATAGCGCTCAGAAAGTTCAAAACACGTTTTGTGGAAAAAACTATAAAAGATAACTGGACCATTTTTGCCGTGCAACAATGGAGGCCCAAGTGCCACAAGATGCTTTTGGAATTTTGGTTCTATCATGTTCCATGCCTGAGAAAACGCCAAAACTATGTTTTAGTGCCTCAAAACGCTTCTCAGGCGCTGAAAATGTCATTGTCGCTTTCTGCATTGGAAATGCATTACACACGCCTCAACTGTTCTCCAGCACTCTGATATGACATATCATGGTAAACCCAGCCGCAATCACGCAGTTTGCTCGCCGTGCCATTCTAATGGGCTTTTGGGCACTTTCAATGGGAAAAAGCTATAGCGCTCAGAAAGTTCAAAACACGTTTTGTGGAAAAAACTATAAAAGATAACTGGACCATTTTTGCCGTGCAACAATGGAGGCCCAAGTGCCACAAGATGCTTTTGGAATTTTGGTTCTATCATGTTCCATGCCTGAGAAAACGCCAAAACTATGTTTTAGTGCCTCAAAACGCTTCTCAGGCGCTGAAAATGCCATTGTCGCTTTCTGCATTGGAAATGCATTACACACGCCTCAACTGTTCTCCAGCACTCTGATTGACATATCATGGTAAACCCAGCCGCAATCACGCAGTTTGCTCGCCGTGCCATTCTAATGGGCTTTTGGGCACTTTCAATGGGAAAAAGCTATAGCGCTCAGAAAGTTCAAAACACGTTTTGTGAAAAAACTATAAAAGATAACTGGACCATTTTTGCCGTGCAACAATGGAGGCCCAAGTGCCACAAGATGCTTTTGGAATTTTGGTTCTATCATGTTCCATGCCTGAGAAAACGCCAAAACTATGTTTTAGTGCCTCAAAACGCTTCTCAGGCGCTGAAAATGCCATTGTCGCTTTCTGCATTGGAAATGCATTACACACGCCTCAACTCTTTCTCCAGCACTCTGATATGACATATCATGGTAAACCCAGCCGCAATCACGCAGTTTGCTCGCCGTGCCATTCTAATGGGCTTTTGGGCACTTTCAATGGGAAAAAGCTATAGCGCTCAGAAAGTTCAAAACACGTTTTGTGGAAAAAACTATAAAAGATAACTGGACCATTTTTGCCGTGCAACAATGGAGGCCCAAGTGCCACAAGATGCTTTTGGAATTTTGGTTCTATCATGTTCCATGCCTGAGAAAACGCCAAAACTATGTTTTAGTGCCTCAAAACGCTTCTCAGGCGCTGAAAATGCCATTGTCGCTTTCTGCATTGGAAATGCATTACACACGCCTCAACTGTTCTCCAGCACTCTGATATTGACATATCATGGTAAACCCAGCCGCAATCACGCAGTTTGCTCGCCGTGCCATTCTAATGGGCTTTTGGGCACTTTCAATGGGAAAAAGCTATAGCGCTCAGAAAGTTCAAAACACGTTTTGTGGAAAAAACTATAAAAGATAACTGGACCATTTTTGCCGTGCAACAATGGAGGCCCAAGTGCCACAAGATGCTTTTGGAATTTTGGTTCTATCATGTTCCATGCCTGAGAAAACGCCAAAACTATGTTTTAGTGCCTCAAAACGCTTCTCAGGCGCTGAAAATGCCATTGTCGCTTTCTGCATTGGAAATGCATTACACACGCCTCAACTGTTCTCCAGCACTCTGATATGACATATCATGGTAAACCCAGCCGCAATCACGCAGTTTGCTCGCCGTGCCATTCTAATGGGCTTTTGGGCACTTTCAATGGGAAAAAGCTATAGCGCTCAGAAAGTTCAAAACACGTTTTGTGGAAAAAACTATAAAAGATAACTGGACCATTTTTGCCGTGCAACAATGGAGGCCCAAGTGCCACAAGATGCTTTTGGAATTTTGGTTCTATCATGTTCCATGCCTGAGAAAACGCCAAAACTATGTTTTAGTGCCTCAAAACGCTTCTCAGGCGCTGAAAATGTCATTGTCGCTTTCTGCATTGGAAATGCATTACACACGCCTCAACTCTTTCTCAGCACTCTGATATGACATATCATGGTAAACCCAGCCGCAATCACGCAGTTTGCTCGCCGTGCCATTCTAATGGGCTTTTGGGCACTTTCAATGGGAAAAAGCTATAGCGCTCAGAAAGTTCAAAACACGTTTTGTGGAAAAAACTATAAAAGATAACTGGACCATTTTTGCCGTGCAACAATGGAGGCCCAAGTGCCACAAGATGCTTTTGGAATTTTGGTTCTATCATGTTCCATGCCTGAGAAAACGCCAAAACTATGTTTTAGTGCCTCAAAACGCTTCTCAGGCGCTGAAAATGCCATTGTCGCTTTCTGCATTGGAAATGCATTACACACGCCTCAACTCGTTCTCCAGCACTCTGATATGACATATCATGGTAAACCCAGCCGCAATCACGCAGTTTGCTCGCCGTGCCATTCTAATGGGCTTTTGGGCACTTTCAATGGGAAAAAGCTATAGCGCTCAGAAAGTTCAAAACACGTTTTGTGGAAAAAACTATAAAAGATAACTGGACCATTTTTGCCGTGCAACAATGGAGGCCCAAGTGCCACAAGATGCTTTTGGAATTTTGGTTCTATCATGTTCCATGCCTGAGAAAACGCCAAAACTATGTTTTAGTGCCTCAAAACGCTTCTCAGGCGCTGAAAATGTCATTGTCGCTTTCTGCATTGGAAATGCATTACACACGCCTCAACTCGTTCTCCAGCACTCTGATATGACATATCATGGTAAACCCAGCCGCAATCACGCAGTTTGCTCGCCGTGCCATTCTAATGGGCTTTTGGGCACTTTCAATGGGAAAAAGCTATAGCGCTCAGAAAGTTCAAAACACGTTTTGTGGAAAAAACTATAAAAGATAACTGGACCATTTTTGCCGTGCAACAATGGAGGCCCAAGTGCCACAAGATGCTTTTGGAATTTTGGTTCTATCATGTTCCATGCCTGAGAAAACGCCAAAACTATGTTTTAGTGCCTCAAAACGCTTCTCAGGCGCTGAAAATGTCATTGTCGCTTTCTGCATTGGAAATGCATTACACACGCCTCAACTCTTTCTCAGCACTCTGATATGACATATCATGGTAAACCCAGCCGCAATCACGCAGTTTGCTCGCCGTGCCATTCTAATGGGCTTTTGGGCACTTTCAATGGGAAAAAGCTATAGCGCTCAGAAAGTTCAAAACACGTTTTGTGGAAAAAACTATAAAAGATAACTGGACCATTTTTGCCGTGCAACAATGGAGGCCCAAGTGCCACAAGATGCTTTTGGAATTTTGGTTCTATCATGTTCCATGCCTGAGAAAACGCCAAAACTATGTTTTAGTGCCTCAAAACGCTTCTCAGGCGCTGAAAATGCCATTGTCGCTTTCTGCATTGGAAATGCATTACACACGCCTCAACTGTTCTCCAGCACTCTGATATTGACATATCATGGTAAACCCAGCCGCAATCACGCAGTTTGCTCGCCGTGCCATTCTAATGGGCTTTTGGGCACTTTCAATGGGAAAAAGCTATAGCGCTCAGAAAGTTCAAAACACGTTTTGTGAAAAAACTATAAAAGATAACTGGACCATTTTTGCCGTGCAACAATGGAGGCCCAAGTGCCACAAGATGCTTTTGGAATTTTGGTTCTATCATGTTCCATGCCTGAGAAAACGCCAAAACTATGTTTTAGTGCCTCAAAACGCTTCTCAGGCGCTGAAAATGTCATTGTCGCTTTCTGCATTGGAAATGCATTACACACGCCTCAACTCGTTCTCCAGCACTCTGATATGACATATCATGGTAAACCCAGCCGCAATCACGCAGTTTGCTCGCCGTGCCATTCTAATGGGCTTTTGGGCACTTTCAATGGGAAAAAGCTATAGCGCTCAGAAAGTTCAAAACACGTTTTGTGGAAAAAACTATAAAAGATAACTGGACCATTTTTGCCGTGCAACAATGGAGGCCCAAGTGCCACAAGATGCTTTTGGAATTTTGGTTCTATCATGTTCCATGCCTGAGAAAACGCCAAAACTATGTTTTAGTGCCTCAAAACGCTTCTCAGGCGCTGAAAATGCCATTGTCGCTTTCTGCATTGGAAATGCATTACACACGCCTCAACTGTTCTCCAGCACTCTGATATGACATATCATGGTAAACCCAGCCGCAATCACGCAGTTTGCTCGCCGTGCCATTCTAATGGGCTTTTGGGCACTTTCAATGGGAAAAAGCTATAGCGCTCAGAAAGTTCAAAACACGTTTTGTGGAAAAAACTATAAAAGATAACTGGACCATTTTTGCCGTGCAACAATGGAGGCCCAAGTGCCACAAGATGCTTTTGGAATTTTGGTTCTATCATGTTCCATGCCTGAGAAAACGCCAAAACTATGTTTTAGTGCCTCAAAACGCTTCTCAGGCGCTGAAAATGCCATTGTCGCTTTCTGCATTGGAAATGCATTACACACGCCTCAACTGTTCTCCAGCACTCTGATTGACATATCATGGTAAACCCAGCCGCAATCACGCAGTTTGCTCGCCGTGCCATTCTAATGGGCTTTTGGGCACTTTCAATGGGAAAAAGCTATAGCGCTCAGAAAGTTCAAAACACGTTTTGTGAAAAAACTATAAAAGATAACTGGACCATTTTTGCCGTGCAACAATGGAGGCCCAAGTGCCACAAGATGCTTTTGGAATTTTGGTTCTATCATGTTCCATGCCTGAGAAAACGCCAAAACTATGTTTTAGTGCCTCAAAACGCTTCTCAGGCGCTGAAAATGCCATTGTCGCTTTCTGCATTGGAAATGCATTACACACGCCTCAACTGTTCTCCAGCACTCTGATATGACATATCATGGTAAACCCAGCCGCAATCACGCAGTTTGCTCGCCGTGCCATTCTAATGGGCTTTTGGGCACTTTCAATGGGAAAAAGCTATAGCGCTCAGAAAGTTCAAAACACGTTTTGTGGAAAAACTATAAAAGATAACTGGACCATTTTTGCCGTGCAACAATGGAGGCCCAAGTGCCACAAGATGCTTTTGGAATTTTGGTTCTATCATGTTCCATGCCTGAGAAAACGCCAAAACTATGTTTTAGTGCCTCAAAACGCTTCTCAGGCGCTGAAAATGTCATTGTCGCTTTCTGCATTGGAAATGCATTACACACGCCTCAACTCTTTCTCAGCACTCTGATATGACATATCATGGTAAACC
>JAIMZQ010000047.1:0-12838 GCA_020698575.1 Bostrychus sinensis
ATTTTATTATTTTCAGAATTTCAACCCTTTTTATTCTTTTTTATGTAATAGCACGTCATTTAAAAAAATAAATAAATAAAATAAAACACACACACAAAAAAAATCCAAATCCTTCTAAATCAGTGTTGTGGGTACTCTCTGACTCACTCAAGGCTGTAATAATTCCCCCCAGAAAAATTGACTTTGCATTGAGGAAACTGAAAATATTCAGTTTTTTGTCTGTTTTTTTTTTTTTTTTTTTACAAAGAATTTAGATGCTATTAAATACACTGGCATAAAAAGGGTTAAAATTCTGAAATAATTAAATATTTGGTATTTATGGTCAGGGCAGAAGTTGATTAAAAGATTTATGCAAAAAAATAAAAAGTATAAAATAATAATGTGTAAATGTTTTATGTTTTGTTGATGAGGACGCTTTTGTCTCTGAACAGCAGCAACGTAACAAATTTAAAGTAAAAATGAAGTAATTTTAGATTTTTGTTTAAAAAATCAACTGTATATGTCCATCACATAGAACATAACTGTACTCACCAGTTTCCCAAATGCTGACATTATTACTTTGAGGTGTGAGGATCAAATGATCTTTTCCTCTGCATGAGTACACTCCTCCACGAGAGACAGTGACAAACCTCGAGTTTTCTTTCAATATTTCTCTCTGAGAATCATAAACTGAACTTTGTCTGATCCATTCATATTTTTGTATCCCTCTACATAACACCTCAGAGTCACTCTGTCCTGGTCTGGGATGATGGAGTTGGATGGTGTCAGCTCAATGCTGCGGCTCCTTCCTAAAAGACAAGAATAGGAAATGTCTACAACTAAAAGGTTAAATATATTTTTCTACTTCACTATAAAAACAGTGATAGTTTTACAGTAGTTGTGATTGTTGAACTGAACTGGTATAAAAACATGATGTCTCCAGCCTCTTGAGAACAGAGTGGGACATGTTTAAAGTACTGACCTCGTACCCACAGTTCTTTCTGAGGGGATTGTGTTTCCTCATTGATCCCACAGGAGTACAAACCCCGGTCTGATTCTGACACTGAAAGGATTATCAGCTCCACTCTGGTGTCAGATCTTCTTATAAACTGATGGTTTGTGTTTTGTTTCACAACTGCTCCATCTTTGTAAAAGTTCACTTTCTTCAGGGAAGAACCCACACACCTCAGAGTCACTGAGTCTCTGAGAAATGGAACTACTGAAGGTATCTCCAGAGTCACACCTGTGTCACAAAGACAAATAAATAAGACTTAATTAAACAGCTATAGACCAAATTATAAATACTTTTACTACAGTATAATCATCAATACCAGGCGGCAGTACTGAACAAGAACATTTAACCCTAACGCCTCAAACCAGAGCAGAACTCTGAAGAACTATTCACTATCACATGTTCTCCTATTAAAGCCACATTAGTAAAAACACTGATCAGACCAATACTATATAATAATAAAGAAGACTGTAGTTACCTTTGGTGGTTTTGCAGAGGACAGCACTGAGAACTGAAAGAAGAATTGTAAAACAGTTTATGTGGACAAAGACCTGTATCTTTACTTGTTTACAGTGAAAATGTAGAGTACTCACAGATGAAGGCCAGAGTCCAGACTGAGAGGAGCCCATCCTCAAACCCAGAGCTGCTCTGCTTCAGAGAAACTCAGACTTCAACTGTCACTGAGACAAAGACGGATGGACATTTATTTTTAGGCCAACGGTGGGCTGAATTTCCTTCCTTTTCACACATATCTAATTCACAGTTGTTCAAGGGCCACTAAGTAAAACTGAATACAGGGGTTTGCAAATCTCATGCAACAATATTTTATTTACAACAGACCATAAACAATATATGAGGAGCAGAAACTGCCAGTGCCAATAAACAGCACTGGGAGTGATAGGACATGGATCAGGAACACTTACAGGAATCACAAACTTCCATTATAGAAGAAGCTTGAGAAGCTCTTTACAATAGTGGGACACAGTCTGCAAGTTTGATCTGGTGGTGACTGGTGAGGCAGACTTCCTAATTCTGAGAAATGAGGTCACATGTTGAGACAGAAGAAAACACAAAGTACAGCCAGAAGTACAACAGCAGTTCCACCTAAAGCTCACTTAGCAGGACTCAGTGGATTTCAACTATCAGTGGTCAGCACAGTTACAACTATATTTGAACACACACAGGTCAAAAACAAAAGGCTACAGATGAACTTTTCTCTTGCATTCCTTACTCCTCCATTATATGTCAGAAATGTGAACTTATAATGAAATATATATGAAAACATAAATATGCTAATTAGTAACCTAATAATAATAATAGCTTTTACATTGTATTGTATTAACCTAAATATAACTGAGCTGTTTAAGCACCTGATGGTCTATGGGCCCGCCCCCTGTGTGGTCTGGGGTTTAAAAGTGGGGTGAGGAGCCAATGCCTGAGTGGGTACCTGTCACCTGTTGAGCATATTGAATAAACCAGAAGTTAGAATATCAGGAAATGAAATGGTAACAAGTGTATAAATTTGGAAACTTACCCAGGAGCCAGCCATCGCGGCCTGTGCCTGTCTGTGGTCTATTCTCTACTCTGCTGTGTCAATATGAAAGAATTATGGGTAAAGCCACAACTACATTACTGAAATACTGAAGTATTAGTGAAGTACATTTTGTGCATCACATATTATTTGTGCATAATAGTGTGTGCACATGTTTCTGGTTTACATAGACAAACTTGTTTTCAGACAGCGCCCTTATAGAAATATGGGTGCAGTCAGTTGCACCAATTACGTTTGTGGAACCAGACAATGCTGCAAACAGCCTTTTAATATGGGCCTGCTCCTCCACAGTGTAGGGAAACCTGATGTATCCACCACTCAAACCTAATTATGTGTCTGAAACAGCAGGCATTAGGACACAGCCATGGTTGTGATATTTCCTTTGGTATGCCAGGAAACCCAGAGAGGGGAGAAAAAAGACGATCAGAGTGAGGTTCCTTTAGTTCAGTTGTTCTAGTTACAACCATTACTACCCAGGCAGTATAATAAGCTGCAGTTTTGTGTCTTATCTGTGATCCAATGGACAGAGTTGAGTTGGTCAAGGTTCTCCTGTGATTGGATGCTCCAGCTGGCCTCACAGATTCAGTATCACTCACAGTCACCATGGGCTGGGCTCGCCATCACAACTGAAGATCACTATAAAACCAATCTACACAAACAGTGCAGAAAGTAAATGATTCTGTTCTAATTCTTATCATTATGTGGTCTCATCTATTCCTTTGACCCTCATCAGAGCATTGCAATTCTTAATCCAACAGTTAAGGATAACTGCATTACAACTAGGGCTGCAACGATTCATCAAGGTATTCCAGTAATTTGATTAGTAAAAAACTTTGATTAACATTCTTTGCCTCGAACTTTGCTTAATTAATGTAAATAAGACTGGTGCATAGCGCTGGGAACTTTGTATGCACGGAACGAAGTTTCTGCACGGTTAATGCACAACACACTAGCCACAGTAAGGCAGGGGTTGGGCAATAAACTGAATAAATTTGAGTTGTAGTTTGCATTTTAAATGTAGATATAAACTATGTAGAGAACAACACCATCGTGAAAGAGGTTTTAGAGGAAACGGCATCCTCCAAGCGTCGCACTGTTTGGCTAATGCTACAGCTAACGCACAGAGCAGCTTAAATACTGACTCTGGAGACCCTGCAGATGACAAAAATACTAATAATCACAGAGAAAGTGTTCTTATTACCTCTGTAAAACCTTTGTTCAGTAGGTGGCAGCAAAATGGCAGAAATAAACAGCATAGTGTGTAACTTGCGTACTTTGTTTATGTAGCTATGCTAATTAGCCGTGTGGGCTCAGTGGTGTTAGCATCTTTAACAGGCCTCATGGTGTATAAATGATAATAGATATCACTTTTAGAAGCAGAGAGGGTTACAACTAAAATACTTTAACTGTGAGGGAAATGCACACCTCTGCAGCTTTTGCATTATTTTGTATAGGCATTTACAAATATTCTGATTAAATATATAATTAATATATAATAGTATAGCCCAGTATAAGTAAGTATAAATAATAAGGGTGCTCAGATCAGGATTTTTGAGGCTGATCACCGATCACCGATCAGCCTTTGCTGTGATCGGCCGATACCGATCATGGCTGATACTGATCACGTGGTCTTCAATGTAGTAATGTAATGTATGCAGGCTATTATTAGTTCCAGTTGAAAAATACTGTAGCCTTTGTAAATGTAAAAGTACAACAAAATTCTACTAATTTTTGTTTTAGAAGAGGTTTTGTTGCATTATTGGTCTTTAATGTGTGCCCACCAGTGTCTGTGTGGCCAGCTACTTTAGGATCTTGTTGTTTTCCTGGAGCCATTCTCATAAAGTCTGTCCTAAAAGTAAGAACTTGTACAGATATTACTGACAGTTACTGACTAAATATGAATGTATGAGACATAAAAGCGGAAAACGGAAACCCCGTCCTCGTGTAAACCAAAGGCCAAACCACAATCAAACCTTTGCAGAGTCGACAAAACGCGTTGTGGTCTAAACGGCACCTGCATGTCCTCCCTGTGTTACTGTGGGTTCTCTCTGGGTACTCCGGCATCCTCCCACCGTCCAAAGACATGCATGTGTTTGGTGAATTGAAGACTCTAAATTGACTGTAGTGAATGGTTGTTTCTGTGTCAGCCCTGCGACTAACTGGCCTCTGTCCAGTACCCCGCCTAAGGCCCAAAGTTACAGGGTTAGGCTCCAGTCGCCAGTGACCCCGAAAGGGAATAAGCAGAAGACGAATGAATGAATGAATGAATGAAATATTTATCATCCACTTTTTAACGCTTTCAAAACATTTGACCATGAAATTAATTCATACAGATTTTATACAATATTTATGCTTTTTATAACCAAAACTAGCTCATTATGGTCTAAAGTAGGCTTTTAACCATGAAACAACAGTGTTTGACCACATTAGCGATTAGCATTAGCGGCTAGTGCTAACACCAAAGCAGGTGAAATATTATACAACATTCATCTAAACTCCTGGTGTCATATTCTCATCACAAACATTAGCCATTAGCTGCAAGGTAAATGTTAAGAAGATGTCCTGTATAACACTTTTTGTCTGGCCCAGAGTTGGTCCACAACCTGTTTACTCTTGGCTGAATTTTGGGCCGGTGTTGGCATGGTCCTGGCCCAACTGTGGCCCAATCCTGAAAGCTGACTCTTATTTTTGTGTTGGCCCAGAGTCCTTAGGATACAGCTATTACACATAAAAAATACTCAAGTCAGGACCTGTGAGACCTCAGTAGTGTGTGTGGCCATGATTATAGAAAAATAACTTCTCTGCAGAAATTCTCTAAGTTTGTTTTATGATTCAGTTTTAATAAACTTTTGACTGTTGTTGAAGTATTTCTTTACTTTTACCCTACGTCTTTTGTGTCATTTTTGTGTCATAAATCCTTGAAATGGTAAATTCACGAAGGATGCACCTGTGGTCCTCCCTCGCTACAAATTACCCACAATGCTTCAGTTGTTGTTAAACTGTAAGACAAAAGACAGGGGGCATCACTGGAGTTAGAACTGTTACCTAACTCTAAAATAAATGATGGTTGAATTTATGTTTACAAATAGGAATGGCTCATGTTAATATCCCATCTAATGTTCCTTTAAAAAGTTTGGAATTCACTGTTTTAAACCAAAAACCCCACAAGACCCATGGTGAATGGACTAAAAACATTTTAAACAGATGTGTTAGCAAATGTGTAGTACTTCATGAACATTTGATATGAAACAATATTTGTCTGTAACACAGTTGACAAAATAAAAGCTTTTTATTAATAAAATAATATACAATTCTTTTAAGCTTAAGACTGGCGAAGAAATACTTTAGTTTATATTTTGAAAACATAGTTATTTTATCAAAAAAGAATATTATTTTCTCATATTTGAATGAAGTCAAATGTACCACTAATTATAGAATGAACTATAAGTTATTGTAAGGTATAAAATATGAAATGTGGATGCAAAGGTGTCGAAATTTATTTAAAAAGCTTGAAAAAAACAAACAAACAATATGTTCTCTTTTAAAAACAACAGAAATTACATCTGAAGAAGGTGCATATAATAAATACAAATTGTCAAAAGGATAAAAGTTCTTACATTACTGGATAGTTATAGTTATGACTTATAAGTTTTGAGATAAAGCAATAAAATGTGAACAGATGTACAGTGTATAAAGGTTTCTTTAAGGATGACTTTTTAAAAACACATACTTTCTGCTAGGCCTATAAGTAACTAAAATATGATCATGCAACCATTTACACGAGTCACACACAGCCCCATCAGCTGGATGAGACTGACTCTGACAAAATAATACATGTACGATATCTTTGAAGAGAATATAATGTCTTTGTTTTTACAATATAGGACAAAAACATTGCAGTTTTGCTTTGACACAGTTCATAAAGAGCTTGGTTATGAGGAATATTACATACATGACTGCAGATTTGGAGAAGCAAACAGGAGTCATCACACAGAGAACTGCACACACCACAGAGATATAACAGGAGTCATTTCATTGACCTTTACACACTGATGTTGTTTTCTTCTTTTGCTGAACTTGAGATGTCCCAGTATCCCAGTATGATCAGTCCACACAGTGTAGGTCTATGTGAACATATACAGACCATATATTAGAGCAGATCTGTAGGAAAACAACAGGACCAACACTTTTACTGCCCAGGATGGGTTTATGTACATTTGTGTTTGAGCTGAAGCTCATTCACCTACAGTTCTCCTGTTGTTCACATGCGCCCCCTTCAGTCTAATGTAGACTTGTTTAAAAAAGTATTTAAAGTATAAACTGAGCAAATGGTTTGTTCAATGATGTATAGCCTAATATAGCAGTGTAGGCGTGTCCCATTTCTTAGGGGTGTATTGTCAGCCCTACCTCTTACCCCTCTGTTTTAAGGTCTAAGGGGAAGGCGAAGGGCGAGGGGAAGAGGTAGGGATAAAAATGAGAAATGGGATTGGGTCTAAATGTTCAAGAGTCAAACTAGATGTGATGGACAGTGTGTACTTACCTGCAGCTTCACAGGCTATGGGGCATTTTCATAGTTGTTTATCTGTTCATCATCTGATAATACATTTGTAATACACATGAGCAAGTGTCTTCACTTTATTCCTGACAAAATATTTCTTTGCTTCTTGTACCATTGTCATTGTTTTTTGATCCACTGATTGTTTCATACACACATCGATCACCTACAGAGAACATTTAAAACATTATCACTCAATCTGAATACTCAAATACTCTTTTTTACTGTCATATTACAATAAAGCATATCTCTGAACTGACCGTGCAGAAGAGACGAGTACAAGTGACTGTCTTCTCTTGAGACATTTTGGGCCTCACTTCCCAGACCAGTCTCAGTTTGCCTTAAACAAGAAAATAATCAGCTGCTTTAGTAAAACATGTACAATATATGACCTTGATTACCATATAACAGTAAGGATGTGACAAGACTTACCGGTTGTGGCCCATATCTGTGAAGACAAATGTTGCTACATTAATTACGTGTGTGTATCATTTTTTTCTTCCCCAACATAAATAAAGCGTAGTGTTTTCTCACGATACACAAGAGTTACATTTAATCCAAAGATTTGTATCACAAGTTTATTATGAGTGTAATATATAATTGTTACCTTTAGTTTTTCTGTAGCGCCACAGAAGCAGCAGCAGCAGGATCAGTAAAACAATCACACAAACAGCTCCAACCATCACCATCACAAGAACTGAAGAGCTCTTTTCCTTTGACGCTGCTGTAATAAGAATTCAACTCATGTTATTAATTAAATAGTTTTTGTATAGCACAAAAACAAAGCTATGGTCTAATCAAGTCTTTCTTAATAATAATAATAATAATAATAATAATAATAATAATAATAATAATAATAATAATAATAATAATAATAAACAATTTTACTTGCATTTGACTGATATCCAGCTCTCTGCAGACGTCCAAATCTGTTTTGGATTTGTTTGATGTGCCTCACATTTATAAAAACCTTCCTCAGACTTAGACACTGAAAAGATGTTGAAGACTGTTTCAGATCCATTTTGGATTAATTTTCCATCTTTATAGAAATGGACTGAAGAGAGAAGAGCAGATTGTCCCAGTTTACAGCTCAGAGAAACAGAAAGTCCCTCAGTCACAGGAAGCACAGGACTCACAAGGATCACAGAATCTGTCAAGAAAAATATGATTACACATTAATATTCTATAGAGTAATACATATTATGATTGGTTAAAGAGAAGATATTAAGCTAACTCTACTTTTATCAGATTTTCATGTTATAACATTTCCTTCTCAAAAACACAACCAGGGTAGTATTTAGTTTCATTCATTCGTGTTTGAGTAATCCTGTTTGCTGAGGCGCCGTCCTTCTCAAGAGCTGATAACGATTGGTTACATAAAACTTCTCCAGGAAGTGCTCTTATGTTTCTAAAGCCCTCTCACACATACACTGATTCAAATACACAGTGATATTTTCAGTGCTTAAAGTGCTGCCACTCCAAAGCATTCAGCTCATTTATCTGTTAGCTTTGTGTGCTAATAGCTCTGCTAATTAGCCATTAGCCTGCTCTGTCCACTGTTCACTGAAAGCACTGGGACATTCTCCTCTCATGTCTAAACTCAAATCCTCTCAGGTTTATTCACATCTGAACTCAAAGGAGACGATCAGGAAGCAGCACCTTCTCACAGTCTTTAGTCACAGGAAATTATAAAACATAAAATGTTACTCTCAATTAGTCCCAAAAATTGTATTAAAAAAAGAAAAAAAAAGGATAATAGTTCTCCTTTAAAAATAATAACACTAAAGAATAAGATCTATACAGCACTATTCAAGGCACCCAAAGCACTTTACATCAGTCCATTTTTCATTCATTCCACAGTCAGACACTGGTGGTGCTACGCTAACTCTGGGGCAGGACTGACAGAGATGTGGCAGTCTTACTGTGTCAACGGCCTCTCTGATCACCACCAAACACAGTCACACTCACACATTCATACACCAGTGACACAGACACTGGGTGGTGGGTAAGCTCTTGTTGAGGACACTTCACTGCAGACCTCAGCCTCTGACTGTCTCTGACCAAATTCTAATGCTCCACCTGAGATCTTTGTACTGGGTCATGCTTTTGGGTCCAGTGTCAACTGAAGAAATTATTGTCTCAAGTTATTAGGCCTTGGAAAATGGTTGGATGTTTCTATGTTAACATCAGGTCTTTCCAAACACAAAGCACTAACACATGAACATGGAAACCTACTGTGAACAGTGATGTTGACTGCATTAGTCAGCTCTCCAGATCCAGACTCACACCAAAACACTGCTCTGGTTTCCTCAGTTTGGTTAAAGTCACATTTATATTTGTCTCCTGTTGTATGGGAAGGACACTGTTGTAAAGAGAGTCTGTTGTGAGAAAACACTTGGACTCTCCACTCTTCATCAGTGGAGCTGGATTCACAGCTCACTGACACTGGGTCAGAGGTCAAGTGTTGTGATCTGTCAGGACTCACTGTGGGAGACACTGGAGAATCAGTGTCTAAAATACAAAGAAAAGACTTATTATTTACAAAAAGACTGTAAATGAATAACAATAAATAAAAGTTGTACCTCCAGACCAGACAAACTGTGGCTGACTGTATTCAGTGTAAAACTCTGGACGTCCTCGTGCGGCTCTACACACAAACCCTGCTGTGTTGGTGAGGCCGTGAACGCTGAAGGAGTCGTGTTCAGTCCAGAAGTGAGACCTGGGAGCAGCTCATATGTGTAAGAGCCTGATGAAAGAGGAACAGCCTTGTACCAGTAAAACCTCCATCCTGCAGAGGGCGCTGTAACAGCACACTTCAGAGAGACAGAGGCCCCAGGACTCAGCCAGGACGGAGACACAGAGAGGACAGGGACAGCTTTACCTGCAGGTTAGGAGGACATGTCTTTATACTGTATTTACTTTGAACACTGGATTGTAGACACAACACAAATGTTACAGTAGACCAGTGTTTCTCAAACTTTTTAAAAACATTTTTTGGGGACCATGTAGTCCTATTCACTGATACTATAGAATGAATACTGTTGTTCAAAATATTACTGCAACACTATGAAAAGTGAATAGTCTATAATTGCACAATTGTAAGAACATTATTATGACAGTGATTCTCTCTGTCTGTCTCCTTGTCTGTGCTCTTCCACTGGAGCCAGTTTATCCATTCCATGCAGGGGCTTGAGAGCCTCCCTGGTCCCTCACTACACACTGCCACAAGCCTCAGCCTGGGACAGTTTGTAGTCCTCCTCTTTTTATATCAGTAATAGTGCTGGGCATTGATTACATTTTATGCAATTAATCTGAGTCTTGCTAAAAGAGCTGCACCTATTTTTCCAATTCCAAAGTCTCTCCTCCTCCTGTGGCTGTCATGTTCCCTGCTGCTGCTGCCCCAGTCACTTCTTTCTTATTTAGGACTACCAAATAGTTATGAGGTGTAAATATCTCTTTTTTAGGCATTGGTCAAGTAAAACATCATTGATATGATCTGAAAAGACCACATGTTGCTGCCTATGTTATTAATTATCCTTGTGTATATTTAGCAGGTTATATTTAACATCATTAACAGTATTAGACTTTAACAGTTTGTATCTCAGTGATTCCTGGGCTTATCCACATGAAACAAACACTGTTAGGAAGCTAAAAGTCTTCTCTGTCAGGCTCTGTGAACTGACTCGTTCTCAGCCCAGCCCTAATTAGTAATAAACTTTCTTGAATTCATTAAGTTTAGGTGCGTTTGCTCAAACAGAGCAGACAGTAGTCTGCCGCTCTGCTGTGTGCCGCTGGGTCATGTGACAGCAGCGACACAGAGACAGAGGCAGCGCTGCTGCTGAGACCTGGAGACGGTGGAGGAGCTCACGCAGACAGTCACCAAAGTTTTCTCTCATTCAGCTTTTACTCAGTCTGGTAGACAGTCTGCACCTCAGCCATCTCTCTCTAGGGGGCGCTCTGTACGCTGCCCACTCAACTAAAAGTTACATGGGGATGTGATAAATGCTGTTACAAAATCATTTCTTTATGACATCTGCTCGCGGACCACTAGGGGGCACTGGTGGATAATACACACTCAGTCTGCATTTTTTAATGAAATATTTGCCATGACCTGATTTATAAGTAATATAGAAACAACTGTACTCACCAGTTTCCCTGATGGTGACAGCAGTACTTTCTTCTGAGAGGATAAACTGATCCTTTCCTCTGCATGAGTACACTCCTCCATGAGAAATACTGATACTAGATGTTTCTACATCTAATATTTCCATCTGAGAATCATAAACTGAACTGCGTCTGATCCATTGATATTTGTGAAACCTCTCTACATCACAGCTCAGTGTCACTCTGCCCTGGTCTGGGATGGTGTAGTTGGATGGTGTCAGCTCAATACTGCGTCTCTGTCCTGTACAGGGAACAATAAAAGAAAAACATCAAAATGTTTACAGACAAAGAACCATTAACATGGTAAAAGTAGTGATAAAATGTTACACTTTATTTGTGATTGTTGAACAGAAATAACTGCTGTGAAAAACATCCAGTGTCTCCAGCCTCAGAGCAGAGTCTGATGTGTCTAAAGTACTTACCCACTACCCTCAGTACTTTCTGAGTGTACTGTGTGTTCTCACTGATCCCACAGCAGTACCAGGCCCAGTCTGATTTAGACACTGAAAGGATTATCAGCTCCACTGTGGTGTTAGATGTTCGTTTAAACTTATGGTTCATGTCTTCTTTCAGGAGAACTCCATCTTTGTAAAAGTACAGATATTTGTGGGCAGGTCCCACACACCTCAGAGTGACTGAGTCTCTGAGAAATGGATCTAATGAAGGTTTTTCCAGAGTTAGACCTGTTTAACAAAGAAGAATCACAATATATTTACACTTAAAGGATCACCTTTGATTAAACATGGTAGAGTTTACAACACGGTAGAAAGTGTCTTGTTATGGTACGTTCACACCGGACGTGAATCAGGCGTCAGGCGCGAGTGATTACCAGGTTAAGTCTAAAGAAAGTCGAACAAGCGTCCTGCGGCACAAATAATGCTCAATTCGCACGCCGCGAATGACGCAAATTGAGCGTGTGACGTGCGAGTCCCGCGAATAGGCGAAGACGTGAATCGGCGGATGAAGCGAACAACGCAGATTCACCAGATTTACCAAAACAGCCTATTGAGATGTGCTCATTATATTAGCAGTTATTGCACTCTCCAAAACTACAGAAAATACAGAGCTGTGACTAGACCAGATCCCAAAACCACTAGAGAGAGCTAATGTACAAGAAATAACCCCAGGTGTCTCAGCTCTGTCTCTGGGGTTAATGCTGCTGTACAGCAGCAGTGTCCTGGGGAGAGGTCCTGCAGCCACACGGGACACAGGAGACCAAAACTGAGACAGGCTCATTTGGGAGTAGCCCTAGTGGCCATGCCCCTCATTTGATGCAATGAAGCGAGATTCACGTCCGGTGTGAACGTACCATTAAAGGGAGATTATGCAATTTCAGTTCACTATATTCATCAACACCAGGTGGCAGACTGAGCAAGAAGGTTTGTCTAACTGAAAAGCACAGAACTGCAAATTACTACTCATGGTCTCTTAAATTGATTCATAATGAATTTTTTGTCATGTTCAAGTCAAGCATCATCTTCTGTTTGATTACAAAATAAATAGAGTTTTATTATCTACTTCTTTACTTTTCAGCTGTTTCATTTCCATCCCATTACTGTACATTATCCTGCTGTAC
>JAIMZQ010000048.1:0-11809 GCA_020698575.1 Bostrychus sinensis
AAGAGGAGTTGCAGCCGAGCTGCAGCCGAGCTGCAGCCGAGCTACAGCCAGCGTACAGCCAGGTACAACCGAGCTACAGCCGCGATACAGCCGAGCTAACAGCCGAGATACAGCAGAGAATACAGCCAGCTACAGCCGAGATACAGCCGAGCTGCAGCCGAGCTACAGCGAGTACGCCGAGCTACGCCCGAAGATGCACCGAGATAACAGCCGGAGCTCAGCCGGATGCAGCGAGATACAGCCGATGCCACACAGGCCACGAGCCTACAGACTGAGATACGCCAGCTACAGCCAGAGCTGACAGCGCAGAGTTCAGCCGAGCTACAGACGAGATTACAGCCGAGCTACAGACGAGATACAGCCGAGCTACAGCTGAGATAGATTTACGCGGCGCATAAAGTACAGCAGACTACCGTAACACCGCAGTAGTAACCAGCAGTAGAGACGCAGTAGAGATCGCAGTAGCCGCAGTAGAATCGCAGTAGAACCGCCGTAGAACCGCAGTAGGACCCGCAGTAGAAACCGCAGTTAGAACCGCAGTATAAACCGCCAGTAGGAACGCAGTAGAATCGCAGTAGAATCGGCAGTAGGACCGCAGTAGGGACGCAGTAGGACCAGCAGAAACCGCAATAGGACCGCAGTAGGACCGCATGTAGGCCGCACGTAGGAGCAATAGGACCGCGTAGAACGCGCGGTAGAACCGCAGTAGAACGCAGTAGGACTGCGTGGACCGCAAATAGTGGACGCGGAGTAGGAACCGCAGTAGACCGCAGTAAGAATCGCAGTAGTGACCGCAGTAGAACCCAATAGACCGCAGTAGAACTGCAGTAGACCCGCAGTAGGACGCAGTAGGACCGCAGTAGAACCGCAGTAGAACCGCAGTAGAACGCAGTTAGAATTGCAGTAAGACCGCAGGGACCCAGTAGAACCGCAGTAGAATCACAGTAAGAACCGCAGTAGGACCGCAGTAGAATCGCAGTAGAATCACAGTAGTAACCGCAAGTAGTAACCGCAGTAGAATCTGCAGTAGAACGCAGTAGAACCGCAGTAAAGTGCTTTTACTCAGCTCTCTTTAACATCTCCGCATTTTGTTGAGAATTTTTCAATGGCAAATCACCGCATCCTGTGTTCTTCAGTTTCACCACCGCCACCTGAGGAGACAAGGACAAGGAGGTAAGGACACAGGAACAAAGGACACAGGAACAAGTGACACAGAGACAGGGACACAGGAGACAAAGGACAACAGGAGACAAGGACACGAGGTAGGACACAGGAGGTAAGGACACCGGCGGTAACGGCACAGGAGGACAAGGACCAGGAGGTAAGGACACAGGAGCACAGGACACAGGAGGTAGGAAACGCAGGAGGTAGGACAAGGAGGTTAAGGACACAGGAGACAAGGACACCGGAGCAAGGACACAGGAGACAAGGACACAGGAGACAAGTGACACAGGAGACAATGACACAGGAGGTAAGGACACAGGAAGACAAGGACGCAGGAGACAATGACACAGGAAGGTAAAGGACACAGGAGACAAGGACACAGGAGGTAAGGACACAGGAGAAACGGACACCAGAGGTAAGGCACAGGAGACAAGGAACAGAGACAAGTGACAACAGGAGGTAAGGACAGCAGAGACAGGACATAGGAGGTAAGGACACAGGAGACAAGGACACATGGAGGTGTAAGGACACAGAGACAAGGACACAGGAGTAAGGACACAGGAGATAAGGACACAGGAGGTAAGGACACGGAGGTAAGGAACCTACAAGGTAGACAAGGACACAGGAGTAAGGACACAGGTAGACAGGACCACGGAGTAAGGACACAGGAGTAAGCACAGGAGACAAGGAGGGGGGGGGTTTTTGGGGGGGGGGTGGGGTCACCGGAGACAAGGACACGGACGGTAAGACACAGGAGACAAGGACACAGAGGACAAGGACACAGGAGACAAGGAACAGGAGACAAGGACACAGGAACAGGACACAGGAGACAAGGACACAGGAGACAAATGACACAGAGGTAAGGACACAGGAGACCAAGGACACAGGAAGACAAGGACACAGAGTAAAGGACACAAGGAGACAAGGACACAGAGGTCGGACACAGGAACGACCAGCAGGACACAGGAGCGAAGGACACAGGGTACAGGACACAGGAGTACAAGGACACAGGAGACAAGGACACAGGAGACAAGGACTAAGGACACAGGAGATAAGGACACAGGAGTTAAGGGACACAGGGATCAAGGACAACAGAGACAAAGGACACAGAGACAAGGACACAGGAGACAAGGCTCACTGAGACACAGGACAACAGGAGATAAGGACACAGTGAGACAAGGACACAGGAGACGAGGACAACAGAGGTAGGACAACAGTGAGACAAGACACAGGAGACAAGAGACAGGAGACAAGGGACCACAGGAGGTAAGGACACACAGGAGACAAGGACATAGGAGGTAAGGAACACAGGAGACCAGGCACAGGAGATAAGGGACCACAGGAGCAACGGAGACAGGAGTAAGGAAACAAGAGGTAAGACACAGGAACAAGGACACAGGAGGTAAGGACACAGGAGGATAAGGAGCACAGACAAGGAGACAGGAGGGTAAGACCAGGAGACAGGAACAGGAACAAGTGACACAGGAGATAAGGACACAGAGACAAGGGAGAAGAGGAGATAAGGAGACAGGAGACAAGGAGAGAAGGAGACATCAGTTAGACCCCAAACTGTGTGGAGCGTGTATTTTCTGAACTTTACAGATTCATATTTTTTTTGTGAGAAGAATGTTTTTTTCGCACAGGGACAGGTGTCCTCTGTCCCGCAGTGTCTCTCTGCGCAGGAGACGGTGTCCTCTTAGTCTCCGCGCAGAGACAGGTGTCTCCTGTCCTTCGGCAGAGACAGGGTCCTCTGCTCCTCCGAGCAGAGGACAGGGTCCCTCTGTCCTCGCGCAGAGACAGGTGTCCTCTGTCCGCGCGCAGAGACAGGTGTCCTCTGTCCCTCGCGCAGAGGACAGGTGTCCCTCTGTTCCTCGCCGCAGAGACAGTGTCTCTCTGTCCTCGCGCAGCGAGACAGGGTGTCCTCTGTCTCGCGCAGAGACAAGGTGTCCCTGCTGTCCTCGCGCTAGAGGACAGGTGTCCTCTGTCGCTCGCGCAGGGACAGGTGTCCCTGGCCTCGCGCAGGGACATGTGTCCTCTGTCCTCGCGCAGGACAGGTCCTCTGTCCTCGCAGCAGTGTCCTGCCCGAGAACAGGTGTCCTCTGTCCTCGCGCAGGGACAGGTGTCCCTCTGTCATCGGCAGCCAGGGACACGGTCGTCCCTCTTTCCTCCCACAGAGACAGGTGTCCTCTAGTCGCTTGCGCAGGGACAGGTGTCCCCTCTGTCCTCCCACAGAGACAGGTGTCCTCTGTCCTCGCACAAGGGACAGGTGTGTCCCTGTCTCGCACAGGGAGCAGGTAGCTCTCTGTGGGCCGTGTCCGCACAACCTGAGAGAGGTATGAGGTGTCCGCAGCTGTGATCATGTGACTCAGGTTGAAACTCTTCACATAAACACGAGAGTGGAACCTGACTGCATTCCCACAATCCTCTGTCTCGTGATGTCACCACAGCGTGCAGCGGCCACGGCCAATCCGAGAAGAGCTGGGTTGTTATTTAAAACCAAAATAAAGTTCAGGGATCTTTTGGTGTAAACCTTTTTGTTGTGAACCTGAAGGACTGAGGCTCAGACGCTCACCAACAACCAACGCACAACAAACGGGTCTGAGCGTGGATTAACAGAACACTTAACGAACATAATGGAACGTTAACCGGAACATTAACCGAAATCATTAACGGAAACATTAACCAGGATTGGAAACAAGAGGTTTCCACCAAAACTAAACCTGACGTGAAAAACGAACAGGAATTCCCGTGGAAGAGCATTGGGCGTGGTGATCGTCATGTGATGTGTTGACGGTTCCCTGTGTTGGACGATCTTGTGGGAAGTCATTGTCGCCTGTGGTGACGTCATTGGTCGGACCTGTGTGGATGACGTCATGGTCCCCTGTGTGGATGACGTTCATTGGTAGCGCCTGTGTGGTGACGTCATTGGTCGCATGGTGGATGACGTCATGGTCGCCTTGTGTGGATGACGTCATTTGGTCGCCTGTGTGGACTGAGCGTCATTGGTCGCCTGTGTGTATGACTTCATTGGTACGCCTGTGTGGATGACGTCATTGGTCGCCTGTGTGGTGACGTCATTGGTCCCTGTGTGGATGACGTCATTGGTCGCCTGTGGTGGATGACGTCCATTTGTCGCCTGTGTGGAGACGTCATGGTCTCCTGTGTGGATGACGTCAGTGTCCCTGTGTGGATTACGTCATTGTCGCGTCTGGATGGTCTGGATCCGTGATTGACGTCATTGGTATCCCTGTGTGGATGACGTCATTGGTCGCCTGGGTGGATGACGTCATTGGCGCCTGTGTTGGGATGACGTCATTGGTCGTTGATGGACGTCTGGCTGTGGGATGACGTCATTGGTCCCATTTAACTCATGCCGGATGTCAATGGTACCTGGTATGATGTCATTGGTCACCTGTGTGGATTGTGTCATTGTCTGAAAACTGACTGAGGAGCATAACAAACTGGCCTGTAGGGGGCAGTGCGTCAGTATTTTAACTGAGAGAAACTGGAGAAGAAGAAATCTGCTCATGTTATTGGTCAGACGCTCCGACCTCTCCAGCGATATATTCCATATCAATATCTAGTACGCTTTCATTAAGTGGAACTGCTTGTGGTATGAGCGGATTCTGTTCGCCTCTCGTGATTAAAATGAACTCTTGTTGGTTTCAGCAGAGTTTTACATTTGTTGCAAAACGTTAGCAACATTTTGAAATACAGTTTATTTACTGTACATTTGTTTTTTAGATCAAGTTAGATGCTTGTGTTTTCTGCCACTTGTAAACAGCGCATTTAGCCCTCTCCCTAGGCGTTTGCTTGAGTTTGGTATCCATCATTATGTTCGTGCACTCTTTCACCAGAACATACCAGACCACCGGAAGACCAGACCGTGGAGAACCAGCACCGGGACGCAGACGCGGGACCAGTACCGGGACAAGCCGGACTGACTCGCACAGACCGGTGGAGCCAACTCGGGAACCAGACCGGTGGTACTCAGACCGGGCTCAAAAGCGCACCACACTGTAGACCTTCTTATCTCAGGAGGACAGAGTTCGTTTGGTGTCCTGAGTTCAGAGTTTGCTCGTTGAAGTGGACTTCGTCCCAGGAAGTCACTAGGGTTAGACTGAGCAAACAAAACACGGCGAATAGTGTAAGCTACGGCCTTGAGATACCCCACCTTCTAGAACAGGGATCCCAATGTCAGGACTAAAGCTTTGATCTAAACCAGGACCTGGAGCCAGACTAAGACCCACCTCTCTCGAAGCTCCTCGCGATTACTTTGAGGATCTCGAAGTCGTCTCCGATGTAAACGCAGCCTCTCTCACTTTGTTTGTGGAACGGAAAAATGGGACGAACTGTAAAAATAACAGAGGTTTTACCGTTATACACATGTATTTAAATACAGAGGTTTACCGTTATTACAGCTGTGTTGAAATACATGGTTTACCGTTATTAAATGATTGTTTAATATCAGAGGTTTACCGTCTATACAGATGTGTTTAAATACAGAGGTTTAACGTTATTAAGATGTGTTTAAATACAGAGGTTTAACCGTTATTACAGATGATTTTTAATACATAAGGTTTACCGTTATTACAGATGTGTTTTAAATAACAGAGGTTTACGTTATTACAGATGTGTTTAAATACAGAGAGGTTTACCGTTTATTACAGATGTGTTAAATACAGAGGTTATCGTTTTACAGAGTGTTTAAATACAGAGGTTTTACCGTTATTACACAATGTTAATACAAGAGGATTACCGTTCTATACACATGTATTTAAATACAGAGGATTTACCGTTTATTACACATGTATTTAAATACAGAGGTTACCGTTGTTATTACAATGTATTTAAAATACAGAGGATTACCGTATTAACACATGTATGGTAAATACAGAGGATTACCGTTATTACACGTATTTTAAATACAGAGATTAACCGTTATTCACTATTTATAATACGAGGATTACCGTTATTAACACATGATTTTAAAAATACAGAGATACCGTTATTACACATGATATTTAAATAAACGAGGCTTACCGTTTACACATGTATTTAAATACAGAGGATTACATTTATTAACATGTATTCAAATACAGAGGATTACTGTTATTACACATGTATTTAAATACAGAGGGATTACCGTTAGTAACACATGTATTAATACAGAGGATTCGTTATTACACATGTATTTAATTACAGAGGATTTACGGTATTACACCATGTATCAAGATCAGAGGATACCGTTATTTACAAATGTATTCAAAACAGAGGATACCGTTATTACACATGTATTTAAATACGGAGATTACGTGTTTAACACATGTATTTTAAATGACAGAGGTTTACGTTATTACAATGTATTTAAATACAGAGGATTACCGTTATTACACATGATTAAATTACAGAGGATTACCGTTATTACACATGTATTTATAAATACAGAGGATTACCGTTATTAACCAGTATTAAATACAGAGGATTACCGTTATTCACATGTATTTTTAAAATATACAGAGGATTACGTTATCTAACATGATTTATTAATACAGAGGAGTATCCGTTATACACAGGTATTAAATACAGAGTGATTACCGTTATTACACCAGTATTTAAATACAGAGGATTTAACGCTTATACACTGTATTTAAATCACGAGGATTACCGTGTATTACAACATGTATTTAAAATTACAGAGGATTACCCGTTATTTACACATGTATTTAAAACGAGGATTATCCGTTAACACATGTATTTAAATACAGAGGTTTATGTTATTACACATGATTTAAATAGAGGATTACCGTATTACACAGTGTCTTTAAAATGACGGATTACCGTTATTACAATGTATTTAAATACAGAGGATAACCGTATTACACATGATATTATAATACAGAGGATTACCTTTTACACATGTAATTTAAATACAGAGGATTACTGTTATTACACATGTCTTTAACAACTACAGAGGTTTTATACGATCATGATTTAAATAGTTACCAGTTTTCACTGGTATTTAATAGAGGATTACCGTTATTACACATGTATTTAAATAGCAGGATCGTTTAAGTATTATACGTTATTACCTTATTACACATGTATTAGATATGTAATTAGGATTATGAGGATTACACTGTATATACAGAGATTATTCATGTATTTAAATACAGAGGTTTACTGTTATACACATGGTATTTCAATAGAGGATTTACCGTGTAGTACACATGTATTTAAATAGAGGATTAACCGTTATTACACATGTATTGTAAATACAGAGATTACCGTTATTACACATGTATTTTAAATACAGAGGATTACTGTTTTTACACATGTATTAGAATACAGAGGATTACTGTTATTACACAGTTATTTAAATACAGAGGTTTACTGTATTACACATGTATTTAAATATATTAAGTACTGAGTATGACTCAGTTTGTCTGTGAAAAAACTGGAGCACAGACGATATGTCAGAGACAAGCTCCAAAAACATTTTAAAATATGTCGTATTAATTTGTTTTTATTAGAAAATCTGCTATGAATGATTCCAGAGGGAGCAACCACGAGCAGCGAGGGCAGAGACAGAGGAGGGACAGAGGAGGGACAGAGGAGGGACAGAGAGGGGACAAGAGAGGGACAGAGGGAGACGAGTTACGAAGGGGACAGAGGAGGACAGAGAGGGGACAGAGGAGGGACGAGGAGGAAGATGAGGGGGACAGAGGAGGGACAGAGGAGGGACAGAGAGGGGACAGAGAGGGGACGAGAGGGACCGAGGAGGAGTACAGAGAGGGGACAGAGAGGGCGCAGAGGAGGGACAGAGGCGAGGACAGAGAGGGGACAGAGGGGACAGAGGAGCGGACAGAGAGGGGGACAGAGGGGGACATAGAGGGACAGGGAGGACAAGGAGGGACAGAGAGGGACAAAGGAGGACAGAGAAGAGACCGAAAGGGGACAGAGAGGGACAAAGGAGGGACAGAGGAGGGACAGAGAGGGGACAAAGGAGGGACAGAGAAGGGACAGAGAGGGGGACAGAGAGGGGACAAAGGAGGGACAGAGAGGGGACAGAGAGATTAAAGCTGGAGGCCTAGAGCAAGACCAGAGAGGAGGTTTGTGGATGTAGTGAAGTTGGTCTGTGTGAGAGAAGAGGATGCAGAGGGAGCAGGTGATTGGTGGATAGGGTCAGAGGGAGCAGGTGATTGGTGGATAGGGTCAGAGGGAGCAGGTGATTGGTGGATAGGGTCAGAGGGAGTTCTTACCGGACTCGAGGAAAGTCCTGGACGTGTTTCTCTCGTTTGAGCGGAGTCTGGCTGCACTCGGAGCAGAAGCACAGCAGGAGGTCCAGCAGCGTCTCCACTCCCAGGACGTCGGCCCCGGACTCGGGCTCCGGGGCCGAGAGCAGGGCCTGGAGGAGGCGCAGCCGCTCCTCCGCAGACATCCTGACGGGACCGGGTCAAAACCGGGTCAGGGCCGGGTCAGGACCGGGTCAGAACCGGACCACAGGGACCTGCAGAAACACACGGGTCAGACCGGAACCAGGACCGCACCGCAGAACCTCTCTCTGGTCCCGGAACCGGGACCGCAGAACCTCTCTCTGGTCCCGGAACCGGGACCGCAGAACCTCTCTCTGGTCCCGGAACCGGGACCGCAGAACTTCTCTCTGGTCCCGGAACCGGGACCGCAGAACTTCTCTCTGGTCCCGGAACCAGGACCGCAGAACTTCTCTCTGGTCCCGGAACCAGGACCACAGAACCTCTCTCTGGTGCTGTCTGAATATTTAAGTTTAGTTTTGTTTTGGTTCTGAGTAAAGTTCCTTGGGCTACACTCTCAGACCCAGCACTGCAGCTCTAAACTCACCCTGAACCAGGTCTGAACCAGGTCTGAACCAGGACTAAACCAGGACCAAATCAGGACTAAACCAGGTCTAAACCAGGTCTAAACCAGGACCAAATCAGGACTAAACCAGGTTTAAACCAGATCTTAACCAGGTCCAAACCAGGTCAAAACCAGGACCAAACCAGGTCCAAACCAGGACTAAACCAGATCTAAACCAGGACTAAACCAGGTCTAAACCAGGACCAAACCAGGTCCAAACCAGGTATAAACCAGGACCAAACCAGGACCAAACCAGGTCCAAACCAGGACTAAACCAGATCTAAACCAGGACCAAACCAGGTCCAAACCAGGACCAAGCCAGGACCAAACCAGGACTAAACCAGATCTAAACCAGGACCAAACCAGGTCCAAACCAGGACCAAACCAGGTCCAAACCAGGTCTAAACCAGGACCAAACCAGGACCAAACCAGGTCCAAACCAGGACTAAACCAGATCTAAACCAGGTCCAAACTAAGTCTAAACCAGGACTACGCCCAGCCTAACCCGGGAGTGGGGAGGCCTCTTCCTGACCTCGGCGTCCGGGATGGGAGCGTGTTTTCCGGCCACAGATTTCAGGACAGTCCGCTGAGTCTCCCGGGGCTGGCTGTGGCCTGTGGCCGCGGACGGCGCCTCCGGAGCGGGGTGAAGTCCTCCGAAGCCTCGGTCCCGGACTCGGTTCGGAAGTCTCTAATCCGGACCCGGACTCGGACCAAACCAGGTCCGCGGGGCTAGGTCGAGCGCGAGGCCGGCGCGCGCGGCTCCATGACACGGGTTCTGTCCGCGCGCCCGCACTGGGACACATGCACGCGCACTGATACTAGAGCGGGGCGCGGGCACGAGGCCGGGTCGTTCTGGTTCTGGGCCGGGATCTGGGTTTAGTCCGAGTCTGAAACTCGGGAAATGGCGACTCCGGGAACGCGCGTCAAGCTGCTGGCGCGCACCGCGCATTTCCGCATTTGCTCCTTCAAAATAAAACACCCAGACCTGGTTTAAGCCCGGTTTCTTGGTCCTGGTCTAAGAACAAGTCCGGTCTTGGGTCCGGATGAGGGGCCAGGGTTTGTCTTGTGGGGTCTGGGGTTCGATTCCCGGGCCCCCGCAGACCTCGGAGCCGGTCCCAGGCCCAGATACACAGAGGCAGGCCCTGAGGCTTTTACTCTGAAAGGGCGGGGCCGGCGACAGGAAGCGAGTCCGTGCTGCCGTGCGCGCGCCTGACCCTCGGGAACACGCAGGCCCCGCCCTCCTCCCGGACCGGAAACGGAAGAGAGAGGTGACGTCACGGCGTCGGTGAGTGACAGCTCCAGATTTAGGACAA
Organism: Bostrychus sinensis; assembly: GCA_020698575.1. Classification (NCBI taxonomy): domain Eukaryota; kingdom Metazoa; phylum Chordata; class Actinopteri; order Gobiiformes; family Eleotridae; genus Bostrychus; species Bostrychus sinensis. The sequence goes on from JAIMZQ010000048.1 coordinate 10,356, forward strand.
AGCTCTGCGCACGAAATAAAAACTTTACTGACTCCGAAATCATCTAAAAAAACAACAACAACAAAAACAAACAATAAGTTTAAAACCAATAAAACTAATACAACTAATAAAACTAATACTTAGAAAGAACAATTCTTTTTTCTTCTTTAGAATTATCAGTACTGTACTCTTCCTGTAGATTAAAAACAGATATCTGATCTCTGTTTTCATATTTATTTTATTTCTTCACCAGGTCTCAGTTTGTTTGTGTGTAAACAATCTAACGCTGCTTTTTTCTTTTCTTTAACTTTTATCTGATTTGAAACTGAAACTCAAAGTTTAAGTAAATGTTGTAAATACTGTTTTAGGAAAAAGAAAAAAAAAAAAAAAGATTTAAGGCACCGGAAACAGGAGCTCTGATCCTGACTGTAGACACAAGGAGATATTATTATTATTATTATTATTATTATTATTATTATTATTATTATAAAGCGTTTGTTTACTGTTATGCTCAGCTCTGTCCACCAGGGGGCCTCCTGTCTCCAGGTCTGACCTCTTGTGTTTTTATAATTATTCTGTTTAACAGCAGACCTCGAAAGCAATGGTTCTCAACCTCAGGGACCCGACCCCCACAGGGGTCACAGGATAATTTTAGGGGGTTGCCAAATAATTTTGGGAAAAATTACACAATGGCTAATATTAACTTAATATTAACTTAATATTAACTTAACATATCAGAACTACACCTGCCCTCAGAACTACACCTGCCCTCAGAACTACACCTGCCCTCAGAACTACACCTGCCCTGAGAGCTACACCTGCCCTCAGAACTACACCTGCCCTCAGAGCTACACCTGCCCTCAGAGCTACACCTGCCCTCAGAACTACACCTGCCCTCAGAACTACACCTGCCCTGAGAGCTACACCTGCCCTCAGAACTACACCTGCCCTCAGAGCTACACCTGCCCTCAGAGCTACACCTGCCCTCAGAACTACACCTGCCCTCAGAGCTACACCTGCCCTCAGAACTACACCTGCCCTCAGAACTACACCTGCCCTCAGAGCTACACCTGCCCTCAGAACTACACCTGCCCTCAGAACAACACCTGCCCTCAGAGCTACACCTGCCCTCAGAACTACACCTGCCCTCAGAGCTACACCTGCCCTCAGAACAACACCTGCCCTCAGAGCTACACCTGCCCTCAAAACTACACCTGCCCTCAGAGCTACACCTGCCCTCAGAACTACACCTGCCCTCAGAACAACACCTGCCCTCAGAGCTACACCTGCCCTCAGAGCTACACCTGCCCTCAGAACTACACCTGCCCTCAGAACAACACCTGCCCTCAGAGCTACACCTGCCCTCAGAGCTACACCTGCCCTCAGAACTACACCTGCCCTCAGAACAACACCTGCCCTCAGAGCTACACCTGCCCTCAGAGCTACACCTGCCCTCAGAACTACACCTGCCCTCA